>APFE030104062.1:123194-231473 GCA_000404065.3 Pinus taeda | reverse complement strand
AATGATATGCAGAGAAGAATAAATCAAATCATATGTTTGCAGCAAACCAGAGATCAAGTGTTCAACAGAGTTCAAGTGTTACAAGAAAAGCTGAAGAAGGCCTTTGACAGAAGAACCAAAGTAGAAGATTTCAACATTGGTGACAAAGTCCTCAAGTGGGATTCCAGAAGAGAAGATAAGGGAAAATACGGAAAATTTGATTCCCTTTGGAGAGGACCATTTGCTGTCCAAGCAGTACAAGGAAACAACACTTATTTCCTTAAAAGCCTCAATGAAACTGATTTGGATGAAGGTCTTGTGAATGGCAAGATGCTGAAGCACTATTTTGAATATCACCCATAAGTGCAGCCTGATTTTCCCCTTGTACATATTCAGATGTATATATTGTTTTCCAACAGGTAAAAATGTAATTTCTTATAATTTTCTTGTAGCTGCCAGCAGAAGGTGAATAAAATCAAAGGTCCACCAAGAAGAGAAACACAATTTTGGCATTTCAAAGCAGCAAACTTCAAGATTGGTAAAAACAGTCAAGAGCTAAAGCAATCTGACCTACTGTTCTTGGTCTTTCAAATGAAAAACCATCCCCATGTGGAGCCACTGTTTGTTACCTATATCAATAGGTTTCATATTTCATGATTGGTTATAAAAGGTCCAAATATGCTCTGCTTTGATGATGCAAAGATCCCATATTTCCATAAGGAGACAAGGGGTGTCTATATCTTGATAAGGACTTAATTTTGATGGATGGTCCAACAGCCTAATCTGGATCATGCCATGTTTAAATTTCCTGTTGTAGAATAGAGAAAGAAATCTGTCCAAACTGTTTAAAATCTTGGCAGACAAGTAGTTCAGGTAGAGAAGAAAGATTCCCAACAGTTTAATCTGGGACCTTGGAAGAAATAAGGGTAGAATTTGATAGAAAATCAAAGGAAAAAAGCCAGAAAAAGAAAAGGCACACAAAGGGTCTGCAAGTCCAAGTGCACCCTCCAAGAAGAAACAAAAAAAAAAAAAAAAATGCTAGGCAAAGTAGCTAGGTAGGTAGATGGGGTTGCAGAAGTGATATTCAGTTCAAAATTTGACTTTGATGGTAAAAATGAGAGAAGCAAAAACAAAGAAGCATGTCTAACCTCCCTTCCTTCCCTTTTTCCCATTTGTTACTAACATCCCCTCATGAGTTAAAATGCAGGGAAAGATTTATGGTTTCATGGAGGTTCTTCATCCTTTAAAGGCCACATTTCCTATGTATAAATCTTTTCATTTTTGATCTACTCCCTAAACTAAGTGTGTTTCAAAAAAACTCAGTGACATTCCCCCTCACTTACCCCCTTCATCCATATTAACCTCTAATTCTACTATGTAACTCCCCTATCTTACCCTTCCCCTACTAGTATTAACACCATGGTGTATAAACCCCAAAGTTTGTATAAATATCCCTCCCCTTGGCATTATAGCCATATGGTCTTTCAAAAAGGAATCAAAATGACACCTGGTCACTTTGATGAACCTCCATTTCATCTCTCTCCCTATTCCAAGTCATTTCACTCATTAAACCTTCATCTGCAAAGAAAGACCCTATAAAAACCCTTCCTACCCATAACCCCTTTTGAAATTATGGAAAAACCCAACAAATCCCGAAAAACCCATAAAATCCCACTATTCCAAGGTTGCCCGCCCGAAGTATTTAAGCGAATATTTTAATCGGCCGGCAGGTCCCTCCCCAACCTGCATGACCCGTCAGAGGACCCGCCAGCCGTCCGATCTCCGTCGCCCAGATCTTACGGTGGGCAGTCAATTTCGCTCCCCGACCTGTCGACCTTTAGCGTCCGGGGAAAGCGGTTTTCTGCCCCGTACAGGGACGCGTGGCGGGCGGTGGGATTGTTCGGAGCCCCCCTCCCCGATACCGCCTTTGCCCAAAGGTGGTGCGGGGAACCCGCTTACCGCCATCCCTGTTACCACCCTCCCTCCTACGTCATGCGCACGTCATCCTGACGTCACCTCACCTATGCCTGCCACCATGTCCTGCCACCCTGGCTCACACCTCAGCGCCACGTCACTTCCGTACTCGGGCCCCACCATGACGTCATGCTGATGTCATCGGCGGAAAAGCGCCAAATGCATACTTTTTCCAAATTTAACGTTATAAACGACCAAATGAGCCGTTTTCAGTCATTTTCACGCGCAAAAGAAGTAGCCGTTGTCGACCAGCTGCCGCGAAATTTGTCCTCCAGCCATCAAATTCAACATTTCAACCACTACAAGTCTAGAATTCGACAGCATTAAGCCTCCACAACCTGGCCCGCAAGCTTCCAAGCCAGTTTTTCCAGGTATTTCGCCAGTTTTCCCACTTTGCCCATGCATTTCAATTCTCTGTAAAAATTCACCATTAAAAGACTGGTAAAACTCCTAAATTCAGCTCTGCCTGTTACCTGAAGTAAACCCAAGCAACCTCCACCACCCCTGAACCATAATTTGACATTGGAGTGCTCATTCCACGGGCTGAAACCGTAAAATTGCCCCCGAGGTGCTCGACATTGTTCCCTTTTGCCAAGTACAGGCCACCTGCATTCTGATCAGAGAAAAATCACTATCTCTGCAACTTGCCATTAGCAATTCACATCCCTGTGAAATTTGCAGCAAACTACAAAAGGCAGCTTGCATTTTCCACTGAAAGAAGGACACCAGACTGTGTTTACAGTTGACCTGCTACTAAAAGTCTTTAAGGACTTGTCAAACCATTACCTCTACCTGTACAGATTTAGATTATATCATGGCAGCTTCTGCATCCTCATCCCTCAGTGTGGCCCCACTAAATCAAACAAATAAGGAGCTGGAGGCCTTGCCATTCGCTGACAAGGATTGTCTCATTGAAAACTTTGAGGGAAACAAGGACTTCTTGCAGACCTTCACTCAACTGAGGGAAGACTATAAGGATGGGCATGGTACACATGGGATTTGGGAGTCAAACCTGCCCTATTACTGTCTCCCAGCTGTGAATGTTTTCCCTGAAATCATTCACCTATGTGATGAACACTATGATGTGCAGCACAGAGCTGTCAATACTCCATCAGGGAGGATCCTCTTCTACATAAATGCTAAGTCCATCAACAAGATGTTACAGTTTGATCAGACAGAGTTGTTGATCCCATTCTCCATGAGTTATTTGCTAGAAGCTGGTGACAAGATGACCAGTGAAGAGCTGCAAAAGGTCACCAGGACCTTCATGAGACCTTAGTGCCAGCCTACAGGGCCACCTCCTTATCTGAATGTACATTTCAATGATGTAGGCAGGCTGTTACTAGACATGATAGCCTATGTGTTGGGATACCAAAACAGTGAGCATGTGGATAAAGCCATGCTAATGTTGCTGTCTGTTTACAACCCACGCCAACCCCCTGCCTGAAAGTATAACTTTTCTAAGTTCATAGCCAATAAAATTCATGATCAGTTGATCAATGTGGATAGACAGGGGGTCTTCAGATACTCAGCTTACATCTACCATCTATTCATGTTTCATCATTCTGAAGCCTTCCCATGCTACATCAGAAGGCTGGATCATAGAGGGGAGAGAAGATCTGTCATCTTCTGGACCTCAGTTTATCACAAGGTCACAAATTCACCCTATACCTACTGTGAATTTGTTGATCAGTTTGTATACCCAATCTCTTGCTTGCTGATGAAGTCCCCTCCTCCCAGGATATCTAATGAGATAAAGAAAGCTCTGCATCTTTCTAAGAATAATAAAATAGGTGACTGGTACCTATATGAACACCATACTGTATTCAGGGTCTATGGATGTGAGCTCTGTCCATACAGGCTCCCCAAATATGTACCTATGAGGTTGTTTGCCTTGGACTATTACAGGCAATTAATTCAGTCAGACCTCACCCACTTCCACAGCTCCAAGAAAAAGGCCCACCTTATTTTCAAAAATGAGTTGGGCCCCTTCATCATGAACAAGAAGGAAGGATGGGAAGCTGTAGACTTGATCCTTAAAGACAAATACAAGCTGTCCTATAGTTTTCGATGGGTCCATTATGACCCTCAAGGTTTCATCACTGCTAGGAGAAATAAGTATAGGCTCCTGGGTGTTAAGCATTTCCACTACCCACACATAGAAAAATATGCCAACTTACAAGAATGGCAGCTGGACACTCTAGTTGAGAGCTTAACTGAAGAAGAAAGAGTGCTTAAAAATATGAAAGAGCTTGAGAAGACAATTGACCTGGATTATGTGCAGCAGGTACCTTTCAGACCGCCTCACTCAGTAGGAGAAGGGACCTCGTTTACAAGGACTTCACCACAGGCACCTCCTACAACAACAGTAGCAACAGACAAAGGCAAAGGCATAATGGCTGCAGAGGATGAAGCAGGAAAGGAACAATCAGCCCCTCAAACAGAGCAACTGAAAGCGCAGCAAACAAAGCAACTGAAAGAGCAACAAACAGGGCCGCAACAAGGACAAACTGTTCTGCCACAGACTGGGCTGCCAGAAACCCCCATAATGCAAACACCACCACCTCAAACTGAGCCATTGACTGCCCCAGTTTTGCAGACCCCAGCACATGAAGAAAGGGGAATAAAAAGAGAAAGAGAAGAGTCCACTCCTCTCAGTGGATCCTCCCACCAGCCAGAAGTCAAAAGGCAAAGGGCAGACTCCCCAGAGGTGGAAGACATTACTGAAGATATCTTGAACAGTATGGCAAAGGACAGGGAGGGCAGCCAGCACACAGGGACAAGCTCCTTTCAGCAGGAGAAAACTTTACAGATTGGCTTGGAGGTGTCCTCTCCATCACAACAAAGCAAGAAGCCCAAGAGCACCAAGGCTTCTTTTAAGCAAATAAAGGCTCAGAATGAGCTATTGAGGGCTGAGGTATACAAACAGTTCATAGATGCTACACCAGCCCTGCAAGAGAGACTGATGTCTGTTTATGACATCCAAGAGGAAAAAATAATATTCAGTCATTTTAAGCCCAAAGGGCCGCAGCCTAAGACAGCTGCAGATTTCATAAAGACAAGAGTGGAGGTCCTAGCTAAAGACATATATCCCATGGACCAGATTGAACTCCACAAGCAGACTGGGGAGATGGTCTATGCCACCTTGGTAGAAAAGGCCACATTGGCCCATGAGCTGAAAGAGTCCTTAAAGAACACCAACACTCAGCTAGATATTGAGAGGATGTCCTCTAAGGCCAAGGACAATAGAATAAAGTCTCTTGAGGATATCATTATTGATCTAGGGCATGATCCTAGTGATCCGACAGGTGTAAAGGCCCTCATGAAGAAGAAGGATGATGATCTCAATGCATTGAGGAAGAGATTGAAGCTGTAGCCCACTGAGCACCCTCAAACAACTGAGCTTCAAAAGCAAAAACAGGTTGAGGACCAGCTAGACCTCTTATTGCAGCAGGATCAGAGGATCCATGAATTGGAGAAAGAGCTGGAAGGAGCAATACAAGACAAACAGGGAGAATCTACTTCCCAAGCTCCTCCAACTACTTCCACAACAACAGCAACATCAGGGGCAGCAGTGGCCCCCACAACAGAAGCAGCAGGCACATCAGCAGCCCAAGAGGCCAATCCAAGTGTAGAGGAATTGACCAAGGCTGTCAAAGAGATGGAACTGCAAGCCAATGAAATAAAGAAAGCCAAGGAGAAATTGGCAGAGCTGGATTCCAAATATGACAAGTCTAAGGTAACTGTGGCAGAGCAGGGCAGAGAAATAAAGGCCCTCAAGGACAAGATAAAGGCCTTAGAAAAAGAATTGAATCTGGAAACAGCCATGGCTGAAATAAAAAGGATCTTATGGGCCAAAATAGGAAAATCCATCACCCAACAATGGAAATCAATAAAAATGATACATCAGCAGATGGAATTGCTGGGCCAAGCACATATAGAAATCAATAAGGCCAAAACACTGTTGGGAAACAGACCAGAACAGGCCAACAGAATAATAGACTTCCTAAACAGGCAGGAGCAGGAGGAACTAGCAGCCATAGGTATCCCCAACAGAATAGAAGTCGTTCTCACTGCCAAGAAAGTGCTCACTCTCAGGAATTATGTACAAGCTGTGGAGAGGAAGTGCTATGAGATCACAGCAGGTGTGGAGGAATTCAAGGTCAAGTTGGCAAAACTGCAAGAAAAAGGCCTGCCCAGCCTCCTAACTGGTGCAGGAAAATTAGTCTCCCAGGATCAGTTTGCCAATAGAATGGCAACATATATTGAGAATCAGATTACTGCATCTAGCAGTACATTTGAACAGACAGGGCCTCCCTCAGGACAGAGTTTATATGATAAACTGGGAGGCCTATTCTTTATTGAAAATGAATTGAACCACCTTTTTGAGACTCCTCCTAATTTTTATAGGTATACAGAGGCCGATGAGACCTTAATAAAGATTAGGAGGCATCAGATGCCTAAGGAAGACTGGTGGCAAGCAATGCTTCAAATTCTGCCACGGTAGCTCCAGCTGTTCGGTCACTGCGAACTCCAGGTCAATACAAGACAAACAGAAGGATAAAGTGAGAATTAAAAGCAGTTGAATGCTGACTCAGCATGTAGACTATGACGGCTAGCCAAAAGATAAAGAAATGCGCAAATTTTGGTGGTGTACCCTTAGCCAACTCCAAGAGCCACCAAGTTAGCAGTCTCTGATCATTTTCTGACAGCTAAGGGACTAAAAGTGATTACAGCATTTACTCTCTCAGCGGCTGCACTCCAGCAGTTGGTTGAGCATTTATGGAACATTTACTCTCCATTCAGATATTTTCTTATGTAAATTTTGTATATATACTCCCCTTAGTAACGCATAAGGGGTTGGGAATTTTTACTCTAAGGCATGTATACTCTGTACTTTTCAGAAAAGTTTAATACAAAGAGCAATTTCAGCTCAGTGATTCCCTGGAACTCTAGTGTCTTGTTGATAATCTAAGTGCTGTCACAGAATCTCTGTGTTGTCTGGTGGAATGATATGTTTTCTTTAAACTCTGTTCTGTTTCCCTATGTTATTTCATTTTCATGTTTCCATCATATCTAGCAATAAAGAAAAATAATAGTTCAGGATATGTTTCTTTGCACCTTGTGCTCAATCTTATATTGCTATAAATGTTTTCTTCAGGATTAAAACTGACATGAATTCTTAAATGCTCATGTTATATTTAGTTCCATGTTGTGAATGTTATCTAGAAATTCTTAAATGCTTCCAGGTAACAATTGCTTTTTTTCATATCAGTTTATAGAAAGATCCTTAATTGCCTTTCTTATACTGAACATATCATACCCAAACTCAATTTCAAAGCATTATTCCTCAGACAATTATCTTGCTCTGCAGCTTTCATTACAAGTATCAACACAGCACACCAAACCAAAGGACCACCGACTCCATTGCCCAATGTCATGCAAGATTCTGGTAAGAGCATACACGTTTTGACTGAACCTTTCCAACCAAACAATTAAACCAAAGTTGAGCTTCACATCTAGCCTAAAATACCATCAAAACAGAGACAAATTATAAAGAGAGAGCCCTCTCTGATTACAGCTTGGCTAGAAGCTGCAATCCAAAGATTGGTTAGTGGTTACCCCGGCCGTATTCCCTTAGAGTCAAAGGGAACAACCTGGGTGTTAACAGGGCCATGTTGTCTGTAAGCAGGGGTTGATGGTAGACCTTGACAAAATTGTAGTAATCATCAATTTGGAGCCTCTGAAGTATGTCAAATAGTTGCACATGACATTGGGCCATATAGGATATTATAGGAAGTTCATCAAATAATTTGTGAAAATCACTATGCCCATGGAGAGATTATCGAAGAAGGATGAGATGCTTTGTTGGGATGGTGATTTCCAGAAGAGTTCAAACGTATTAAAGGAAAAAATGGTCACAACACCTAGTCTAGTGTTCCATGACTAGAAGAAAAAATTCCACGTACATGTAGATGTGTCATGCATAGCATTAGGAGCTGTGCTAACCCAATTAGGCATAGGTTACATTGACCACCCGATAGCATTTTCAAGCAGCAATTTTCTGAAGGCATAAACGAATTATTCAACTATGGAGCGTGAAGGATTGGAAATGGTGTATACACTCCAAAAATTCTAGCACTATTTGTTGGGTGCACACTTCAAAATGTATACAGACCATTCCACTTTGAAGTACCTAGTCAGCAAGCCTGTGTCGGTCAGGGTGAATTTGTAGATGGCTGCTACTCTTTCAAGAATATTATTTTGAAGTAATGGTGAAGCCAAGGCGATTGAATGTTGGACCAAATAAGCTCTTGCGGATTGAGAATGGAGACAAGCCTACAAATTTGGATGAAGGATTGTCTGATGTGCAACTCTTTGTTGTGCGAATCGTAGACAAACATTTTGTAGACATAATCTAGTTCTTGTCTATGGGTACAGCTCCTAAACAGTATACAACACAACAATAGAAAGAATTGGTGGTCAGGGCTATAATTATTTTTGTTATTGTAGGGAACTTATATAAAATGGGATTAGATGAAGTATTGTGTAGGTATGACAAAGCATCCTAGCTGAAGCACATGGAAGAGTTGCAGGAGGACATTATACGTGAAGAGAAACTACACAAAAGATCCTATGAGCCAGACTATGGTGGCTGATTGTGCATAAGGATTCCAAAGATTATTATAGGGCATGCAATGTCTGTCAAAACCCTCAAGTGTCATTATAGGCATTTGATAAGTGGGAAATATACATCATGGGACTAATTCAACCACTTGGAAAGAAGACAGGAGCAAGATACATCATTACAACGACGGAATACTTGACTAGGTGGACTGAGGCACAACCTATGAAGGATTGTAGCGTGGCTACAACTGTGAAGTTCATTTTTGAATAAATTTTGTCTCGATTTGACTTTCCTAAGATATTGATGAGCGATAGGGTTTTAAACTTCTTGAATGAAACAATTGCTACCTTGCTTGAAGAATTCCATGTGTATCATTAGAAAAGTATATTGTATCACCCTTAAGTAAATATAACAGTGGAAGCCTTTAACAAAATCCTGAATAATTCCTTAACAAATATTTGTAATGCAAATCAGAATGATTGGGATGTGCGCATACCAGCTATTATGTGGGTGTATAGAACTACCTGTAAACGACAGGACAAACACCATTTAGACTAGTTTATGGAAAAGAAGTCATAATGTTGATAGAGTACATTGTGTTGAGTTTACAGATCATTGTAGTTACAGAGATGGCTTATTAGGATACCATGGAAGAGTGCCTCACGCAAATAGTTGAGTTGGAAGAAGATCACTTCTTCACTGGTTTTCATCAGTAGGTGTAGAAGGATTGGAAAAAGGCATGGCATGATCGCCACATTAAACAACGCACCTTTAAAATTGAAGATTTAGTGTTGTTGTATGATAATAAGTTCACGAAATTTCTAGGGAAGTTCTAGATTCATTGGCTGGGGCCATATATTTTCAAGGAGATTATGAATAGAGGCGCAGTTGAACTCATGAAGATGAATGGGGAGCTTCTTCCAAAAAAGGTCAATGTGAGCTGATTAAAGTTGTACAGGGGTGATCTTGCCCCTATGCAATGACTATATGAATGCATGATAGTCTTAGTGCCCTAGGCATTGGCAAGGGAGTGCAGGACTATAACATACATAGCTAGAAGGATAGTTTGGCAAAGTGAATGGGCTATGCAATGAATCGAGGGAAGGCACAAAGGAGAGCTGTGATGAGGGAGTTGCACTAGAATGGTGGGTATCACATAGCATGGCCAAAAAGTGACCATTGGAAGCACTATAGATGATTGGATAACAATTTTTATGTTGAAGGGAGCAAGGGGAAAGAACTTAGGGAGCATATCTTTATAAATCTACCACCACAAGTGCATTAATGAAAGGGATTTAGAGGGAATAGATGGATTTGAATTCAAATTAGGCTACAAATACAACATCCCACTCCACATTTGAACACTTTTCCTCGCAAGAACTTGCCTTTAGCTTTTTCACTTTAGTTTGCACCAACATAATTGCTATATGTCTGTAGAAGATTGGAAAATAGTTCAAGAGAATATTTCACAGCACGGATTTGAGAATTTAACTAATTTACAGCACTAAATATTCCTGGAGTGAATGACTGCAACCCAACCTGAGCCATCCCAATCTGTGCCTACAACTTTTCCTACCATAATGCCTAGGTGCCCGAGACCTAAACCATTTGCTTCCATGGCTAGAGAAAATAAGTAGAAGAAGCCCTAGCAAGCGTCGGTGCGACAATCGTCATGCCAAAATCCAACAAAGGTCCAATAAAAGGTGAAGATGGATTGAACCAAGCAGCCAAAGGAACCCATGGACTTAGATGAAGAAGAGCTCACCATGGGGATTGAAGAAATAGATGCATATGAAGCCATGTTGATTACTCGGCTACCACCCTATACAACACTTAGGAAATCCATGGCTAAAGTGACGACGAACCCAGATTTGGCGAAATTCACTGTCTCCACACCATTGCTGCCAGAGAATGTACCTTTCGAGGGTAATCTGCTAGCCTGAATACCGTACTTAAATATGGAGGACTAGGACCTGGGGGATCATGCAAAGTTCCTATAGTTAGAATCGAGCAAATATCTAAAGAAGGTATACTACAAGGAGTCAGATGTTACATGACTCAAACCAAGGAAGTGTGCAGCCGAAGGTGAGTGTGAGGGGCTACTCAATATGTCATGGGTGCCACATTTCAGCTGCAGTGACATTAACCCTCTTTCTATATGTCAGTTATTGATGTTAGTTCATGATGGGTGGATTTGGTTGGGAGGGCCCATTCCAATCACTGATATGTTAATCAAGAATCACACTATTTCCATATCAAGGAGTCAACCATGTGGATGCTTTCATAGGAAAATCACAAGAGAAGAAGTTGGAAAACCAGATGAAGAGTGACTTCAGGCTGGTGAAGAAGTTGCACGACTATTCAATTAGTTCCGTCTTAGATTGTGTGGTGTAGTTCGTTGCACTAATTTTGGCCAGGAAAATCATGAGTAAGTATTGTGATGATGAAGTGCCAGTGCTAGTGGTGTATCTGGCTGCATAGTGCACCAAGGGAGTCCAATATAATTGGGCTAAGTATTTATGCCATGATCTTTTAAAATATTGACATGAATCCCAGGACAATGACAAGGTGTTCCGCTACACGTGACTACTTTTGTTGATCATGTTGGTGGCATGGAGGACACCAGGGGAAAGCCAGTTCTTGCAACATGATCCAAACCTATGTGAGGCCGCAAAATTCGCCTCGATGTGGCAAAAGAAGGATCCTAAGTGTGTAATGGATATGAAGATATTTTGGGTCCTATTTGAATCAATGTTGAGGATGGTGATTAACTAACGACCATGAGTATCACCAAGCTTGCATGCCCAGTATGCGAATGTTGCTGATTTCAAGGAAGATTTTCATAATTTGGCTATTGACATGAAGAATATGCCATGGGAACATGGCATAAGTTGTCATACTTGGTCCCTGAAGATGAAATTATGGGGGTCATCAGTAAATGGCCAAGCGACTAACTCACCCCATTTGATACAGGTGCGGGTACTAGTAAGGGCACTGAAGGAGAAGTAGAGAAAACCATAGCTATGATGACAATAATGAAATAGAAGAACAAGGAAGCACATAAGGCTTTTGCAAAAGAAGAGGCCATGAAAAAAGAAAAGTCTGCGCAACAAAAAGAGGCTTTTACGAAGGAGAGGGAAACACTGAAAGAGAAGGTCTCTTTCAAAGAGACATAAGTGTTAAAGGAGAAAGCTACCACCATGTTGCAAACCCCTATTTACCTTAGCGAATTTGAAACAAAGCACACCAATGAAGAGGTAGAGATAGAGGGTGAAGAGGAAGGGGGTGTAGGCTTGGACTCCCCCTTTATTGTCAAAAAGAGGCAGAAATGGAGCTCCATGGGACAACGCAAGAAGAAGAAGTCTGAAAAGTATGTGAGCGCAACACCTTTGGTCCTCACAAAAGGGTACCTAGACGAGATCAGTGACGTGGTTCATGACGCAACAAAGAATATTTGGAGCCAAATTGAGGACTAGTACCATTAGGCACTGGACAAGTTGCAACAAGGTCGAAGGTAACTATAGGTCTAGATAGGGATTATTCAAGCAAGCGTTGGATAGGAAAGCCTGAAGCAAGTGAGCGGGTGAGCCTTAGCAACAAATATCACCACAGACCTCCACATAGTGCAGCTACTAGAGGGGTCACAAATGTTGAGACTTTAGAAGACATGGTGCGCCTAGTGCATCTAAAGGATTTGGGCTTGAACCTTGCAGTGCTCCCTATTCAGACACTGCATATGAGCTCCAATTTTGGGAACAATGAGAATTACTGGTCATCAGCAAAGTAAAGACAAACAACTAGTAGATGTTTGAGGAAAATGCATAGGCACTCAAGGAATGGGAAGAAGTCGCTTCATGTAGTCAACAACTCGAAGCAACAATAGTGTAGACATGTAATGAGCTTGATGAGCTCTAAATTCCCACAGAAGAGACCTCCACAAAGAAGATCTTGAAGCTACCCTCCATGCTAAAAGAATCAAAGGAGGAGATTGGTAAGGTTTTTTTTGAGCTGTAGCTGTAGACATATGAGGACCAAATTAAATTGCAGCCAACCATTACTCTAGAAGTCAAAGAGTAGCACGAGGCTGCTATTAAGGAGGACAGGACTACACTCGAATCTATAGTCAAGGATTGCACCTAGTTGTATAAACATGCCATGGAACTATGGACCTCACTATAGGAGGATCCAACCTTGCAGAAAATCAAAGTAGATATTTGAGAAAAGAAAAGGTAGTTCGACAATATCAAAGCTACCGCATGGACCTTAGCACTAGTGCAATGCTTCACCCGACTCCAGGAGGGGAAGTTCATCCAAACAGAGATCGAGGAGCTATGTTAGAAGGTATTCATCATATCCTCAAGGACATAGCCCTAGGAAGATGAGGCCATCCAGTTGACATAGATGGTGTAGAGCAAGTTGAAGGCTATGTAGCAGACACAGAGAACCATGGGTCTTGTAGTTGAAGGTCCAATTATATAAAAATTATTTGAACAATTTCATCATGCCACTACACAGGGAAAAATAGATCTTTGAAAATTTAAGATAGAGTTTAGTAGTCTGCAAGGGAAGATCGAGGAAACACCAATAGAGTGACTCGGGATGAGTTGCGACTTATGTTGGGGGCCTGTTCGGATATGGTCCCCTAGGGTAAATTTCAAAAAAGTTTTTCTATTATTGTAAAGTCTACATATTTTGAGGAGAAGAGTGCATAGATCAAAAGGGGTCAAAGGGAATTTAGGAAGGTCAAAGCCCCTTATTTTGTTACGAGTTAAGTTTTTTTGTGACCCACCCATGGTTTGTGGACCATGATATTGTAATAGGGAATGATATAAAAAGGAGTCATAGAAAGTCATAAGGGATATCCAAAATCACTCAATGTGTGAATGATATAAGTAAGAGAAGTTTTTTTTTTGTACTTAGGCGAAGGGGAAGGCTCCTGCAGATGTGTGTGCAGAGACCTTGGTAAGTCTGCAGCTGATTACGTAGGCCCCTAAAACTATGTGAGCAGGGTTGAAGGATTCTGTAATTGAAGATCTTAGCATAATAAAGGTTATTTTAGAGCATTATTTGTGTATCTGTGTGTTGGTGTTTACTTATAAATTCACTGCATATTCACTCTGTTACTGCAATTTATCATGAAGCATACTTAATAGATAAGAAAATGGGGTAGATCTACTTAATTACTTGATATTATGAATCTTTAGAATAATTAGTGAAGATTTTGGATCTGTTGTTTGTTAGTTACTATAATTTCCAAGTTTCAAGGGTTAGCTTTTGCGAATCGAAATAAAGCCCTAAAAGTAACAGAAACACATCACATAGTCCTTTGGATGCAGAAACCTGGTTCTAGCATCCCCCAATACTACCTCAGCTGAGACTATAGCCTACGCTATGAGGGTTGTTTTCGAAAGGGCCGGTAGTGTAGGGTTTTGTTGGTTAGTGTAACTAACTCTGAGCTTCGGTCTAAGCCCCCTCATGACAGCAAATGGTTCCATTGCTGGGACTGAGATATATTTGAGGAATATGTGATGATCCATAAGTGGATACCGACTAAGAAAGAGATCAAAAAGTGGATAGATCGGAAGTTGCACGAGTTTGTAGCCCAAGAAAACAAGAATATGCGCTTGTCGAAAGAAAAATGGTTGAATAGATACATGTATACAGAAGAACACTAATTTTTATTTTTCTCTTTTCCATACGAGTTATGCAAATGGTTGTCTAAATTGGGAGATGGTCAAGGTATGTGGAAGTTGGATAACCCTATTGTGTAGACTCCAAAGTTAGTGAGGCACTTGGAAGGTTCCAAAAACAAGATCATGAGGGTTGTCGATTATTGGATCGATAGTATTTTGGGTGGATTCATTACTAAGTTTGTGATCAACACATTTGTTAGCTATAGTGAAGATGAACAATGATTTTTCAAAGGATGAAGAGGTAAGTATCTGAAGTACCTGAAAACTTGGATTAAAATTCTATTGTGTGAGAAATGGGTTATGCCATGAAATTGATGTTTAGTTGAGACTTGATGGGAGCTATGCGAAGTGGAAAGCCATTCAAAAGAGATCTCGATTTAGGCGCTGAGTACAATCCTTTGTTGGGGGAATCTAATAGTGATGAAGAAAGCAATAGTCTGAAGATGTCTCAAGGTGCATTGCAGACAGTAAATCAGAGTATCACAAGAATACCACATCCATCTATTCCACCTCCACCATCACCTCCACCTCACACACCTACGCCTCTGCCTCCACCTCCACCTCCACCTTCACTATTCAATATGGCTAATGCTATAAAGATGCCCATATTCAAGGGTCTAGGGGCAGAAGACCCTAAACAATTTTGGTTTGTAGCAGATGTTGTGTGGAAGTCACAGCAGATAATGGATGATAAAGTGAAGAAAGCACAACTAGTCACAACATTTCTAGATAGGGCACTAAGCTGGTATATTAAGTATAGTACGACTCTTCTAGGTGTGAAATTGAAGGTTATGAAGGATGTGATAAATAATGAATTCAGGAAGCCTAAGTCACAAGCCTAGTCAGTAACAAAGGTCAAAGAAATTTAGCATAAGGTGAATGAGTCTGCATGGGATTTTGATCAAATATTGAAATGTCTATTGCAACAGGCTAATCTGTATATCACAACTGAACAACACAAGGGTTGGTATATTTCTTCACTATTATCTCATTTATGATTGCAATTGTTGTAGCAGAAGATAGGAATGTAGGCTAATGCACTGGATATTGCTATGAAGTTGGAAGCTTCACCTATTTAGGATACAAATTAGGGAGTAAAACAGATCCAATAATAGTTTGATAACCTGCGTATGGAGTTACAAAGCCTAAAAAGGGAAAAGGAAGTTCAAAATGACACCCACGTGGAATTATGGTGTTTAAAATGCAAAGGCCATGTTCACGACAAGGATCATTCCCCAGTGTATCAGAATTATCTAGTTGGGGGAGGTCATGTCCCCCTGAATCTAGAAAATATTGTTGGGACGAGTACAGGTGTGGTACCTTGGTGCACTATCTTTCGGGTCTTAGGAAAACATATGATGGAAAATTTTCATTTGTTACAGAATTTGTGCATACTCCCCAACAACTATTTTGAAATTTTTGTAAGTCTGTAGGTCATGATGAGCGCAATTGTCGAAGTTATGAATTAATGATGGACAAGAAACCAAAATATAGAGTACATATGGAAGCACATCCTCAGTGGGATTAAGGTACAATTGCAGTGTGTAGAGGATTCTAGAGATAAGGAAGTGGATGAGGGCGAGGAGAAGGAAGAGGTCAAGGAAAAATCATTTTCTACAACTATGGAGAACCAGGTCACTTTGCATGATATTGTCAGTATCCAATGCACCCCTCTTGTCAATATTGTCAGAAGTTTGATCATGTCATAGAATATTGTCCTGTTCTCATCACGAAGATGTAAGGAAAGAAGACCCAAACCTAGCAACCTATGAGGAAAATCCAAATGACGGGATCAGAACCGCATGAAGATGGTCCTAGTGATAATATAGTTACGCATAGTGGTATAGCTACTGGGGAGGATAAAGGGAAACGAACAAAGGAAAATGTATGGGTATGTAGGGCTACTACGAAAGAGGTTGGATTCAATTTGAATACGGAAAAGGAAATGTTTATGGAGGAAAAGAGGATCTTTATGGATGCAGGACCTTCTACATCAAGGGCTTAGAGTACATGCATGGAAAAGCTTGCAGAAATCAGTACTACGCAAGAAACAGATCCTTCAATGTTAACATCTTTCTTACAGACCTACATGAAGCTCTTAAGGGATCAAAAATAAATAGAGAGACTGTGAGAATGGATAGATAGCTACGCTGGCAAGTGTAAGCCACTGCCTAAACAACATGTAGTGGATAAGGTTGACAAAGGTAAGAAAAGGATTGGTTGGGAGATGAGATTGACTACCCAGATTGTAGAATTTGAAATGGACTAGGTAATCTTTGATTTGGGATCCTATGAATTTTCTTTTCCAAAGAAAACTTGGGAAAGAATGGGAACATTAGCACTACAGTGGTCCCCGATCTAGCTGGGAATGGCGAATCAACAAAAGATTATTCATATGGGGTGCCTACATGGAGTAACTGTGGATATTGAAGTGATGTGTGCTATAGCCAAGTTTGAGGTAATCGAAATAGTGGATGACAGTAATCCATACCTTGTGTTGCTTGGCATTGATTGAGCATTTGATCTGAATGTAGTGATCAACTTCAACAAGTGAAAAATTACATTTGACAAGAAGGAAGTAAGGGTTATCATTCCATTCAATCTTGTCAAGGGGGTGCAATTTACTAAACCAGTCTAAGATTATTACAAGGAGGAAAATATTGAGCAATTCTATGAGCTTACTGCATGATATGGGGATTGGATCAACCCTATGGTGGATGGGCGAATTAATTGGGAGAAGGAAAACTCCTGAAACTCAGATCTAGATGAGAAGCTTGAACACTGGCATAATATATTGGATGAGGTATTGCCTCTATGATGCAAAAGGCTCACTAAGTCACTCCAATGTATATCTATTGAGGTACATAACTTATCATATTATAATGGTTTAGAAGATATCAATTTATTTTTAGATAAATTTGAAAGGGATTTATCAAAGGAACATTAGTTCTAGGAATTAGACATCGCATTGAGAGCTATGCCTTCCAGATGGTGGGGTACACCTAAGAACAACTTTGCAAATTGGAAGGAATATCAATGGATTGTGAAGTTACAATTTGGGCATACTAATACCTGCATTACAAAGAAATATACAGGGAAGGAAAATCTGCGCAAGCATCTGGCTCAATGGATGAACACATGGGGAGAAGAACAACAGGAAGAATGGGTTTATATATTCTACCATGCTCTGGATATTATTCCAATGAACTTGTATCTAGAAACAAAGCTATGACACGGAACCGTAAAGCGGGATGTTCTAAAGGAAAGTTTTCTGTTAACTTTCTGTTTTGAGGATGGATTTGAGTGTATTGACGAAGAATTATAGGAGATCAAAGTTGCAATATTCAGAACTCCTGAAGAACCTTTCATGTGGGTACAACTAGAATTGAATACATAGCTACACCATGCTCTGGAATGCTATAGTGTGACCACAAAGGAAGGTGAGGAAGATCCTAGTAAAATAAGTATTCCTGAGTCAGAAGGACAACGTGAAGTCGTGGGGCCTAAGGCAGAAGTCCCTAATATATCAAAGCCCTTAAAGACTAAGAAAATGAATATTAGATCGAAAGCATAGCCGAAGTTTGCAAATCTAGGTGATTACTGGGATGAGGACATAGTGGGCAAAGTCACGAAGTTGTTGAAGGATTGTTAGGACTTGTTTCCCACAAAGTTCTCTGATCTGAAGGGAATAATAGGTGATTTTGGTATCATGAAGATCACTCTGAAGCTAGATGTGAAGCCAGTGAAGTAGCATCCATACCGGTTGAATCCTAAATACAAGGAAAAAGTGCGCAAGGAATTAGATAAGATGCTTGC
This sequence comes from Pinus taeda, assembly GCA_000404065.3. Taxonomy (NCBI): domain Eukaryota; kingdom Viridiplantae; phylum Streptophyta; class Pinopsida; order Pinales; family Pinaceae; genus Pinus; species Pinus taeda. The sequence goes on along the minus strand of APFE030104062.1, from coordinate 213,383 downwards.
CGCAAGAATTATTGAGCCTGTAGAAGAATTAGACTGGGTTAGTCCTATGGTGGTTCAAGAAAAGAAGATATTTTTCTAGTCTTCTTCTCTCACTTTTGTTTCCTTGGCTTGTGAGAGTGTTGTTTCACCTGTTTTATTGAATGACCACTGGTGTTTGATTCTTTTAGCATGTAGAAGTGTTGTTTTAAGTTTTTCATTACGTTTCCTAAGTGTTGCATGCATAACCCAATTTTTGCATTAACAATTGTCATTGCGGCGACTCTCTCCATAAGCTTCATTGTTCTTCTCTTTGACTAATTCCTCCACTTGTTCTGATTGCATGCATCACCATTCACTCTTATCTGCTCATTTTCATGTTTCCCTTGGGAAGATCTAGGCTTCCTTGGCCCGAATCTAGCTCTTCCTAGCATGCATTTCACATTTCTGGATCTTAAGGCTCTGTCTTGGCTCTAGGAATTATGTAGAGGCTGCGAGTGACTAGATCCAACTGCACACTGTGTAGTTCCAAGAGCTAATATTCGAGCCTTGGCCACTAGGATTGCACAATGTGTAGTCCCAAACAGCACAAGCTAGACTGAACTGCACATTTTGCAGTTCTAGTTAGCATCACATCCCCACTAGCAGCTAGGACTGCACAATCTACAGATCTAGCTGACAATCACTCACCTTTGAAACCCATAATTGCACAATATTTCCCAGCAGTTGCCCAATTTGTTGCTTGATCTATTCTTGAAGTACTTTTGGTTTCAAGCTATCATTTGTATACCATGAGTGTCCTCTCTATCTCTAGGTATAGCAGTTTTTGAGAAAATCTTCAACAGTATAGGTAACATGGCTTCCAAGAGATATTCATCAAAGGATATTGTCGAGAGAAGCACTAAGGATGTAGTTGAACAGGCATCAATGAAATTTGTAGTCTATGTAGACACACAACTATTCATAGAGAAGGCCATGAAGATAACATGGAAGGAAATTAAGGATATCGTTATAGGAAGCTTCAAGTAAGATCCAGAAGATTGGGAGGTCTATGTCAATATTCACAAGTTATGATTATATAAGGTTGCATGTAGGTACCCCACCTTCCCATTTGAGGACATCATTCACTGGATTGTTTCACATACCAATCCCGAGACAATGACATTGAGCAGTGCTAGTGGAACACAACATGACACCTTCAGGACGAAAAAATATCATCAGATGTATCACTTACCATAATCAGTGAACCACATGGATGCACTTTTCTATGCCCCCAACAACAATGTGAACACTAGAGACATCATAAAGCATTGGGTGAAAGAATAGTTGAATTTTAGGTCGACACCCAATCATGTATACAATAATAAGTCACTCAAAAAGGCCTGCCAACTCTTGATCATCTTTTCATACTGATTGTATGGTGAAGAGAGCACAAATACCTTTCTAGAGAATTGGGTGGTTGTGTTGGACCAGTTGACGAATGAAGGAAGGCCATTCAACTGATCAGATTTTTTGGCTCTTCAACTGAAAGTGCATGTGACTAATGTTCAGAATCTGCCCAAGGTTGAGAAAGTGAGATTCTATATGTCCACGTACCTAATTGATGCAATTTGTGCCCAACATCAATTTCCTAGCATGGGTTGGACATGGACATCATCAGAGATGACTATGAACTTTTATTTAAGGTTATGTTTTGAGTTCAAGTACTGAGGAGTCATGGCAAGGCTATTTTACCATTTCACCATCCTGGCTTACAAGTTGATCTTTGAGCATGATCCACCTTGCATGTCCCATGAAGCAATGGAGGCATTACTTAACATTACATATTGGTATGCCTCACCTAGTGGCACCTTCATCGAGATGTTTGGCAGAGAGAAGCCTTCACATGTGCTACCAAGGTTTTCCATGGATAAGTTGGTCATGTAAGAGGTTGCATTCACATGTCAACGGGGTTATCAGTAGGGCTAGATAGGAGGAAGAAGGCACGATGGCCTACTCTTCCTTTGTGGATTGGATTGTACGAGATCTAGAGCTTGAAGAATGTGGATGCCAAGGCCAAGGACTTATAAAATTTTGAGTCTAGAACAAAGGAATACAATCTGTATGATCCCCACTGCATATGCAAGACCCACTATGCGAAGGTGTATTATCCATGGATCCACGGGACATTTCATTGGGCAAAGGAAGATCCTCTGAGGTACTGTTACAACTCCTTTAAGTTCAATGAACTGGTCAGCATGGCTATGGAATGGAAAGTTTCTCTGCAGGAAAAAGCACCACAAGAAGAAACAATAACAACAAGAACAATGAGCAACAAATTGACACGGGACAAAGGATAGAGGAATATTTCTGAGAACCTAAAGGATGAAAAAAGTTACAAGTTCAAAGAATATCCTCGTGTTGAGAAAGAAATTTTGGCAGTGGAGGAAAAGAGGTAACATCACATAAAGAGAGTATAATGAAGGAAGAGAGAGAAGAAAACATTGGAGGATGAAGAAAAGAATTTGTAGGAAACATAGAAGAAGATGAAAGAAGAGTAGGAGCTAAGAAGGAGAGAGAGAGAAGAGAAGCATAAATAGAAGAAGGGAAAGGTGAGATGAAAGAGAAAACTATGCCCATACAAGTAGAAGAGTTAGAACAACCAATAGATGAAGAAGAGGGTGAGTAGGTGCAGGTTCGGGAGCTTGATCAACATATTGAGCAAATAGTTGAAACAACAGACATGGAATTGGAACATGAGGAATAGGACCAAGATACCAACCTCATGCCAAGAAAATTTGAGGTTGCCCCTCAGTCTCCACCACCTCCAGAATCAAAACCAGTCCCAAATGAAAAAGGAGAGGTTGTTCTCCTTGATGATGATCTAGTGATGGACATGTACAATCTATCATTTGATGAGTTGCAATAGAGGATTATACAGGCACGAGAAAATCATTTCTTGGATGATCATGCATCACCTACACATATGGAGGAAAGGATGATTGTGTAAGATGTAAGAAAACATCTAGCTACCATGTCCAATGTCTCCAAGGCTTATGCAGAAGCCATGAGCTCAAGTGTCAAGTTTTTTTTAGGAGAGAATGATCAGATGGCAAAGGACTTGCAAAAGGCCACATAGAGGGTAGAACAATCTATAGGATCTGTTATGGAAGATATGAGGAAAGAGATATTTGCTGAAGTATCAACTCTTAAGATCACCATGTGGAAGTTTTATGACAGATATGTCATAGTGCAAAAGGCAGTTGTCCATCTATATAGTTTTCAGCAACGGTGCATGAAGATTTCCAAACTCTTAAATAAATTCATGTTGCTATTGCACAAATACAAGAATAGACAATGAACTACAATGGAGCCCCACTTTACTTGCACAAGATAATGAAGCCACAGGCAGAGCTAGACAAAGCATGAATCTAGATGTTGATCTCGAAATATGAGCAATACCCTCTGCTCATCAATAGCAATGAGGCTTCCTATGCATGGTTGTTCAAGAGTCTGGATGTCATGGTGAGGACACATAGGATCCCTTCAATCAGTTCCCTCACTAGGCTGAACTTTAGGGTTCAATTTAAGCTATAGCTTGATTGTAACATACCCTATACTATTCCTAGACCCTACTATTGAGAAGTGTAGCAAGAAAGGCTCAATTTGACTTAGCCTTGGCAAAATTGAGTAAATTCAAAATTTCAACATCAACAAACAACTTGGAGGTAGTTAAATGAGGTGGCATGGCTCTTGTCACTTAGTTAGCTCAATAAATTTGAGTTAGAGGGATTGGAGTTCAATGAAGCATGTGTGATTGCTAAATTTTAGTAATCCAGTTTAGTTATTTCATGTTGTATTCAGTTAAAATAGTTCCAAATGTTGATAGAACTAATGGAAGGTCATTTTTGTTGTGGGATAGTAGTCTAACTCAAGGATCATCTAGTTAACCAATCAATCAACTCAAAATAGCTAGTGCATGCAAAAACATTGATTTTCTCAGTTATGGTGGAGATTCTAATGCAGTGTAACAAGCAACTGTAAACTAGTTTGAGTGTACAGGCGTTGCATGTAGTCATATGATCAATCCTTGGGAACTTCACAATCAATTGGAGGAAAATTTCCTAAAAAATAGGAGCTAATTCCTCAAGATTTGAGCAAGGAAATAGAGGCTCAACCTAAAGCGAAAATTGACTATGTCTAGGTCAGAGCTTCTGATTGAGCATAGAGAAAGGTTATTCACTTGTTGTAACAACCCCTCCTCCTAGTTACACCTAAGCAACCTACCAACCGGGGTAAACATTTGACGAGAGAGGCTACTATAAGGGATTCAACTTCCTTGGTGACATTAAGGAAATGGAATTAGTGGAACATATCAAACACACCTATCCATATCAGTAACAACATCCTCAAGAGACATGTTAGCCACTCAGACATCCTATCCTTGAGTCCCACTAATGATTTAAGCCTTTTAACCCCTAGTTTCTCTCACACTATAGGAAAGACAACGACTAGAAGCCAAATTCACTCTCACAAGCATATTTTCTAGTGTCCCTGGACTTTTTCCAATAGATGAGTGCCAATGTCCTCAAGATTTGAGCCACTTTTCTAGCCCAGAATCCTGACCTCTGGCAAGAACTTGATATAACCTTCAGAATCCATAAAAGACATTATGAAAATAGAAGGAAATCAAAAATCAACCTCAGGACTAGGCCTAAGCATCCCCAAATGGGATTGACATTCTATCAAACACTTGGAATCAATGCAACCTACAGATCTAAGATACAAGACAGAGCATAAATGACTAAAAAAACTTATGAAACATAACTAAAAGGATCACCTCCTTCTCCATTGAATTATTATATCATCAATTAGGTCTTTCATCCATCCATTTAACAATTACAAGTAAATACATGAAATAACCATGACATGAGCCAGTCATTTAACCATGCTTATAACCAGAATAAAAACATATAAATATCAGAGTTATGACAACCATTAAATCCATAGATAGACCAATGAAAAGTAAGAGAACTTTGCTTTCATTAATCATATCCAAATCTGACCAAGTTTGAGACTTCCATGTATCATCCGACCGTAGACATAGATAAACTAAATTTTGCTTTCAACCAGTCACCCTCATGCCATATTCCAAGCATGAATGTGGGATCTCATAGAACAACCAAGGGAATCCAGAGGTTAAGCCACCTCCACCATCACCAAACTGTGATCACACCAAAATTGGTGCTCCGATCACAACCAAATCAAACATGGAATTATATCCGGAATCCATCACTATCCTTGAGGAATTTTCCATCTCCCTATCTCTCTAGACTTACTGCAATCCCATCCTATATTATAAGGTGCTAAATTGAGACTAGTCTCTCAGGCTTTACCACAATCCAAACTCGAATCACTAGGCCCTAAACTGATACTTCTCCGTCAGGCTTTACCATGTATCCCTCCAAACTTGTCAATGGATTCCTAGGCCTATGGGAATGAACCTTGAGACCACCTCCATCCTAGATTCCAAAATCCTTATGGAAAAAAAAAGCTCAAAACTGAGATAAACATCCCAACATACATGACATCCAAACAAATGCAAGGCTAGGCTGAAAACCATTGACATAACCTAGAAAATCAATGCCAACAATACCAAGAGAACCAGGCACCAACATACAAAGCCATGCATGTCCAAAATAGCTAGGAAATCACACATGCAAAAGGTTACTTGCAAGTATTCCTACTGAAGCTACTTGATCCTTCTTTCCTTTTCTTGATCCTTGCTTTCCTTCCTTGATTCAAGCTAGAGTGCTCCAAGAAAACTTTAAGTGACCAAGAGTGAGAGAGAGAAAGATAATAATGAGAGAGCTCCAAACTTGAATTGAAAAAAGGTTACCAACTGATCCTTAGAAGCCTTTTTATGAATGAGGACTCCAATTTCTTCATTTTCCATTATTTTCCTTCAATTTCCTCCTTACATGCAACCTGTGACCTTTCACCTTACTTTTCTCCTAATTTCCTTTATTGTCATAAATAAATGTGCCAAAAATGCCTTTTTTCCTTTTAATGCCTTTTCCTTTGTTAATTTTCCTTCGCAAAAACACACATCTAGTGATGCCCACTAGGATATATTTTCCCAACATTCAACCTGGAATAAGTGCCCCTTAACCATGGTCTTGTCTTTATTAACTTTCATTACATGGAATTTTCACCAGTGTTATTATAGAACCCTCCCCATTGGGGAACACCGTCCTTGGTGTTAAACCACACCAAAACCTTAGAAAAACCATTGAAAAGAAAACATACTGCGCATGGAGCTTTATAGCTTAGCCCATTGCAGTATTTACAATGAAAGACCTACTGAAAAGAAAAACATCATGACACCATGATAATATAACCATTAGGGGAATTTTGAGGTCTAAAAGGGCCTCCTAAGAATAATGTACAACCAAAATAAATTTTATAAGAACCAATAGGGTTCAAGATGATGATGTCAACCATGGGGGATGATTCACCATTTTAGGAGTAAAAAAGTAAAAATATTAAAAGATAATAAAATAATATAATTACTTTTTCAACTCATATTTTCAACTTACATCCTTAAGGTTTTACTAAAATTTCAAGTGCGAGTACTCGTTGCATGAAATATTTAATTCCTCATCCAAGGAGTACCCATGTTGCATACTTTCGATGGACCCTACTACATGAAAAATGAGAAATACATGAAAAAATGTGTTTGTAATCACATTTTTTTTTTAATGTATTTCTCATTTTTCGTGTAGTAGGGTGCATAAAAATTATGCAACATGGGTACTCCTTGGATGAGGAATCAAATTTTTCATCCAACAAGTGTTTCCACTTGAAATTTGAGTAAGGCCATAGAAGGATAAGTTGAAAAAATAGTGTTTTCTTTTTTCTCTCTAAAATTTGATGATGTAATCTAATATTATTTTATTATTTCCACTATTATTTTACAATTCCCTTTGGAGGCCAATTTTAGACCTCAAAAACACCCTAATGAACCATAGTAGCATGACACCCATACCACTTATTAGAGCTTTATAACTTAGCTCATGGTGGTATTTACATCCATATACATATACATACATATACCAAAACATCAACAAAACATATTCCAAACATAACCAACATCAACCAAAACTTCTTTTGTTCAACTAACAAACAATGAAGGATAAATGGCCCACATCTAATCCACTATCTCCCATGTAGCTTCTTCAGGGCCAAAGTGCTTCCAATGCACTTTAACTTCTATATGGCTTTGTTCCTAAGCATGAGATGCTTCCACTACAATATGCACTAAGGCTTTGGCTGGAACTCTCCTTCTTGCTACACCTGCAATACAGATCAATCAATAAAATGATCAACATTCTTTATATACTTCTTATGCAATGAAATATGGAACATGGAACTTAATTGTTTGAGGTAGTGCAAGTTGATATTCCATTGGTCCAATCCTCTCAAGGATATCAAAAGGCCTACAATACCGTGGTGCCAACTTGGCACATGAACCAATCCTCAAAGATATTTTCTTGGGCTTGATGATGAAATACACATGCTCTCCGACCTAAAAATCCTTGAATACCCCATGTTGATCCGCATAACTCTTATGTCTATCCTGTGTTTCCTTTAGATTCTTCTTAATACCTACATTTCCTGCTCCATGTCTGCCAACATGTCAGGTCCAATAAATACCCTATTCACTAGATCATTCCAACTAATGGGAGTGCTACAACTTCACCCATACAATGAGTCAAAAGAAATAATCCTAAATAAATCATGATGACCATTTTTGTATGTGAACTCAACCAATTGAAGATACTCCTCCCATTTCCTCTTCTGGTGCATCACATACATTCTCAATATATCCTCCAAGATCTTGTTGACCCTCTCTATCTATCCATCTATTTACAGATGATAAGTTGTGCTGAAGGCCAATTTTGTGCCTAAGCCTACAAATAGCTCCTTCCAAAACTTGGAAGTGAACTTTGCATCCCTTTCTGATACAATCTTCTTTGGAACACCATGCAGTCTCACTATCTCTCTCATGAGCACCCGTGCTACCTCACTAGCTGACTATGTAGTCTTTACTAGAATGAAGTGAGCTACCTTCCTCAACTTGTCGACCATGACCATAATAGAATCATGCTTCTTCACTATCCTCAGAAGACCTGTAATCAAATCCATGGAAATGACCTTCCATTTCTTTTCTAGAATCACTATAGGTTGAAGTAAACCACCTAGATTCTTACATTTCACCTTGAGTTGTTGACAATCTAAACATCTAGCCATGAACTCTGCCACTTCCTTATTCAAATTCATCCAATAGTATAACTTCTTCACCACCATCAACGTCTTCTGATATCCAGAATGACCTGAGTATGTCTTGGTGTGAAACTCCCTCAAGATAAGCTTCTTGAGCTCACTGCAATTCGGTACATAGATCCTGTCTCTAAATCACACCAAACTATCTTTCGTGAGATGATAGTCTGCATCCCAATCACCTGTACCTATACTTGCACCTATTCCTGCACCTTTACTTGTGTTTTGTTGTAACTTGTGCATAATCTCCATGTATTTTTTGTCCCGTATCCTACCTGTAAGATCCTATCCTGTAACTCTATTCCATAAGAGCTCATAGCTGCTATATGATTTACCTATATATTCCTGCTAAGAGCATCTACAACCCATTTCTCCTTCCCATTGATGTAACTGGTCTCAAAGTCAAACTCACTAAGGGCAGCCAACCATCTAACTTGCCTAGCATTTAGATTTGGTTGATCAAACAAATATCTCAACCCACTATGATCACTCATCAATGCAAACCTCCTGCCAAGAAGATAGTGTCTTCACATCTTCAATGCATGTATAATCGTTGCTAGCTGAAGATCACGCATTAGGTAGTTCTTCTCGTACTCATTCAATTTTCATGACTCATAGCACACTACCTATCCTTCTTGTAAGAGAACTCCACCAAGTCCTCTCTTGCAAGCATATGTACACACTACAAACTCCTTGTCTGGATTCACAATATTTAGCATTGGTACATGTGTCAACAACTTCTTAAGATGCTCAAAACTAGCCTCACATTCTTCTGTCCATTCAAAATTCTTACCTTTCTGCTACAATGATTTGATAGGATATGAAACGAGTGATAAGTTCCTGATGAACCTCCTGTAGTAACCTACCAATCCAATAAATGATCTCACCTCATCCACATTCTTAGAAGTTTCCCACTCCATGATGTCCCTTATCTTTTCTGGATCCATTGTTATGCCATCCTTGGAGACAACATGTCATGAATAATGTACCTCAGTATGAGAGAAGATGCACTTTCTAAGTTTAACATACAACTGATGTTGTCTTAGCAATCTCAACACTACTGCTAAATGCTTGGAATGTTCTTCCTAATTCTTAGAATACAAATATGTCATCAATGAATACAATAAAAAACTTGTCTAGATAAGGAGGAAACACACTATTCATCAAACACATGAATGTAGTCAGAGGATTAGTCAAACCAAATGGAACAACAAAAAAATCATAATGCCCATACTTGGTCCTAAACATAGTCTTGAAGGTATCCTCTTCCTTGATCCATACCTAATGGTATCCCGATCTCAAGTTGATCTTAGAGAAAACTGTTGCTCCCTTCAACTGATCAAACTAAGTTGATCTTAGAGAAAACTGTTGCTCCCTTCAACTAATCAAACTAATCATCAATCATCGGAAAAGGGTACTTTTTCATGATCGTTAGCTTGTTCAGATGCTTGTAGTCAATGCACAATCTAAGAGTACCATCTTTCTTCTTCACGAACAACACTGGTGTACCCCAAGGTGATACATTTGGTATAATGTATCCCTTGTCCAACATTTCCTTCATATGCTACTTTCACTCAACCAACTCAGGTGTGCTCATCCTGTAAGGTGATTTTGATTCTGGGGCTTCCCCTGACACCAACTCAATATAAAATTCTACCTCCTTGTGAAGTGGAAACTCTGTAATTTCCTCAAGAGGTACAACCTGAAACTGCTGCAAAACTAGGTACCTTCTTAACACATCGGCATCCTCAACCTCCTTACCCTTGTCACTAGAAATGTGTACTGCAAACATCACACAACCCTTTCTGCAACTACACTTAGGTTGTATAGTAGTAACCATCCTCATTGATGTAGGATTATTCTTTCCCTGCAAAGTCCTATTTTCCCCATATCATCCACACATTCAATGGCCTTGTCGAAGAAATCCACTTTGCTTCTGTGAAGGTATAGCCAATCCATACCTAAAATCATGTTATACAATCCCAATGACATTACATTAAAATGTGCTATTGTAGGCCTACCATCTAACTCAAATGCATAAGCTCTCACACAATGGTGAAATCTCTTCTTCATACCTATAGCCAACTATAAGAACCAAGATTCTACATGCACTTATTTTCTCAAACCACATTCATCCACCAAGTCAAGATTAATATATCAATAGTTACATCTAGGATCAATCAAAATAGAAACAACTTGATCACAAAGCTTATCGTCCATCTCAATGATCAATGCCTTATGGTCCACCTACCTATTGTCCATAGTTGCATAAATCCAAGGAATGCTATGACCAACATCGCCAACTACATGCACCTCTTGAGAAATATAGAACTAGGGGTCTACAACCACTTTGATACTGTGGAAAATCCCTCTTATGATAAACCTTACCACATATCCAATAATGCAATGGTTCCCTACCACTGACTCTAGCCTGCTACTCTCCATGTCATTTCTCAGTTGTATTGAATCTCTTATAAGGAACTGCATTTTCTTTCTCACTTGCATCTTGAGATCTTCCTCTCTTTGGTGTCCATTTTCCTTTAGCTTTCTCATTTCTTTTCAATGCATGCTTAGGCTCAAATTTGCACTTTGACTTCTCATAACATTGATTCAAGTTTTGGATGGCCTCCTCCAACGATCTAGGTTCATTGAACTCAATCTAATCTCTATATGAAACTCGAAATCCACTAATGAATCACTAAACCTCGGCCTTCTCCTCCCTAAGGTAAGGCGCATATCTCAATAGCTCCAAAAACCTACTACTATACTCATCATCTATCATAGAACCCATCCACAACTCATAAAACTCCTTAACTCTGTCGTCATAATACCTCTAAGACAATTACTTCTTCTTGAAAAGCCTCTCAAATGCATGCCAAGTAAAATCCTCCTTATTTATACCTTGACATTCTTCATGTCTTCCCACCAAAAATCCGCTTTACCTTTGAGACTGAAAGTGGCTATCTTTGCTTTCATATTTGCTGAGTAATCATGAAACTGGAAGAATTTCTTCATACCAAGTAACCATGCTTCAACATCCTATGATTTATTCATCTCTCCATCAAAGGTAGGTGTCTTTGATTTTTTAAACTCATATGGAAACTATCCCTTATCACTCTTTTAAGGATGATAACGATGATGATAATGACGATTGTCAGAACCAGAACTAGAATGGTACTTGTGTCGATCACTTCTCTTATCCGTAGTGTCCAAAAACTTGTCATCTTTGATAATGTCAGATCTATCTGACCTGTGTCTACTAGGATACCTACTTCCATATGCCCCATTACTTCTGTCCTCATGTCCATGGCTGATCCGAAGTGGCCCCTGTCACTACAAACTTGACAAACTCTGAATTAGTATCACATTCACCTTTTCTTGTTTCTCATGTGCCTACATTATTTTGTCATTCTTTTCTTTGAAACTCCTTATTTATTCCTTCAGGCTTCTCAATGTGTTAGCCAAGTCAGAAGAGTGCCCCACACTACACTGTCCATCTTATGCACAAGGAGATTCTATGTAGTTTATCGCCTTGCTAGTCATATGCTCTCTTTCCTGTAAGGCATAATAAGTTAGCTAAACCAAATCACAATAAACCAGCATACCTTAGCATAATTCAGGGAGGATACATTGTCTATAAGGTCATCAAATTAGTCTGATACATGTAAAACATAATCATAGAAACATATATATATATATCGAATAAGTGTATCAACACATAAACACCATTCTAGATAGGGTCCAATCATCAATGCAAGGCCATATCAACAATCCATGTTATGACCTCATGCATGAAAAAAACCATTACTCCATTGCATATATTTCCACATGCAACTATCAACATGCATAAGCAATTCTTGATCAACTATACACACGTATGAATGCATGTAGTCAAGCATAAGCAATCAATTCTTGTAATCAACCCACAACACTGATACATGTAATCAAAAAATTCAAGAATGCACCTAACATACAAGGATGTAGTCAAGTGATATATAATCAACATGTAAGTGAAAGGTAGTCATATGCAACTAGTCATATACTTCTAGTGATGCATCCCACAAAATCACATCAAGTTCCTCATGACAACCTTACTACAATCATGATTAACATGATGCAATGCAACAAGCACATGGAATGCAAGTGTAAGAGACACACATGCAGCTGACATGCATTCATGACTAAGCACCTTCACCCAAGGAGAGCACAACCATGCTCTGATACCAATCTGTAACACCCCCTCCTACGAGGTCCACCCAAGAAATAGCCAACTAGGGTAAACATGCAACGAGAGAAGCTACTATAAGGAATTCAACTTCCTTGGTGACCTTTAGGAAATGGAATCGACAAAACATATCAAACAAACCTATCCACATAAGCAACAACACCCTCAAGAGACATGGCATCCACTCAAACATCCCATCCCTGAATCTCACTGATGATTTAAACATTTTAACCCTTGGTCACTCTCATGCTATAGGAAATACATCAAATAGAAGCCAAATTCACTCTCACGGGCTTGTGTACCAGCATCCCTAAACTTTTTTTAGCAGACCTATGCTAGTGTCTCCGAGATTTGAGCCACTTTTCTAGCCCAGAATCCTAGTCTCTGCCCAAAAATTGATATAACCTTTAGAATCCATAAAAGGTATGATGAAAATATAAATGAATCAAAAATCAACCTCGAGACTAAGGTTGGGCATCCCCAACCGGGACTAACATTTTTCTAAACACTTGGCGTCAATGCAACCTACTGGTCTAGGATACAAGATAAAGCATAAATGACTGAAAGAAATTATGAAACATAAGCAGAAGGATCACCTCCTTCTCCATTGAACTATTATATCATCAATTAGGACTTTCATACATTTATTTAACAATTAAAAGTAAATACATGAAATAACCATGACATGAACTAGTCATTTAACCATGCTTATAACTAGAATAAAACCATATAAATATCAGAGATATGACATCCATTAAATCCACATAAACCAATGAAAAAGTAAGAGAACTTAGCTTTTATTAATCATTGGAAAACCTGACCAGGTTTGGGACTTCCACGTACCACCCGACCATATACATAACTAAACCAAATCTTTCTTTTAGCTAGTCACCCCCATGCCATATTCCAAGCATGAATGTGGGATCTCATAGAATGGCCAATCCAAGAACAACCAAGGGAATCCAAAGGTTAAACCACCTCCACCCTCACCAAAAAGTGATCACACCATAACCAGTGCTCTGAACACAACAGAACTGAACTTGGAATTCCATCCAGAATCCATCACTATCCTTGAGGAATTTTTCATATCCTTCTCTCTTAGGCTTTACCACAATCTAATCACGGGTCACTAGGACCTAAGCCAAGAACAATCTCCCAGGCTTTGCCACAATCCAAGCCTAGATCACTAGGCCCTAAACCTGTAGGTTTTAACCCTATACAGAAATTACCTGCATACAAATTCTTAAAATAGAAAATAAACAATGGTGAGAGCATAAAACATAAAAAAGATATACACAAATATTTTCCCTTGGATCCCAAAACTGGGACTACGAGATTGATTTTCATCATTCCTTTCAATATTATAATACATATATATACATTCCAAAGCATCCATAAACCATAATCCATTAACCCTCGATTAGAACATAACTGTAGTTCCCTTGACCGGATCTACAAAATACCATGGATAGAAAACCATCATGCCCAAAACCATGTGTGAAACTGATGCACAAAACCATAGGTAGGCCCACTATTATAGACATATTTGGGCACATCAACCCCAGTCTTATATGTTGATAATTTAGGGCTCATCAACCCCTAAAAGAGTTGTTTCATACCCTAAAAGAACATGGTAATCTGATTACATCATTCCCCAAAATTTTTACTTGAGAAACCATCAAAAATTGGCCTAAACTAAACCATATTGACTGCTCCATTGGCAAAGTGCGATGCATACTAAGTGTTACACTGCTAGGGTGTGATACATACTGTTTGGGCCTTTTGTAGGGTGCGATGGGCGAGGATGGACAAATATCCAAGACAGTTTTCTAGGTGGTTGCTCATGGAATCTTCTAGAAACTTCTCCTATGAAACTTGCCTCTTTGAATTCGCCCAGGGATGAGTAAGAGATCCAAGAAATCTCTAAGTGGAACCAATGGGAACAAGTGGAACCACACTAATCAAAACCCAGAGATGACTCACACCCTTGCTCACATTTGTAAATGGATCCCTCATCTAAAAGATCTGGAGGCTTTAATTTTGTGAATTGCAAGGAAGTGTTGATAGTTTGTAATTGAGGAACAAGCATTGTATTGTCGGTGTGATCTTACTATTTCATGAGGTGAATAGGGATTAAATCTAGGAGGATGATCCTGAATCAGACAACTGGGTTGCAATTCTCTCTTTTATTTAATAAAGTTCTTCAATTTTTCTTCCATTATATTGGGATTAGTGAATGTTTTTATGTATTTGTTCATCATTTACAATCCTTTGTCGAAAAGTTTCTTAAATCGATCTGTCGCTTTGGTACAAAAAGTGTCGTAATTGTTGTTTTGTGTCGAAAAGAGAAGTGTCATGAATTTTCCTTCCCTGGATAGTCTGTTGAACTTTTCGTCATGTATTTGGTTTGATTTGTTGATATTCGAAGTGTCAATTTTTTTTTTTTTCAAAATTGAAAAGTGTCGTTTAGTCTTCCTTTCTCTTTTGAAAAAGAAATTGTCGAAAATGTTGCTTTGAAAGAAGTATTTTAGATCTTTGTTGCATTTAGTTTTCCTTTTTAGCATTTTTCACATTAAGGAGAATGAAAACAAATACATGCATTCGCGTTTAGAATTTTTAGTTTGTGTGTGAAAAATGATTTAGGAAAATGCAATAGTGCATGCTCTTTTCTCTTTGTTTGAAATAATTGTAATCTTTTTTCCCTAGTAGCTAGGATTTTTATTGCTCAAAATAAACAAATATTGTTTATCATTGTAGATTGCATTTTAGGAATTTCAAAATCATCATCACATAGTGAACCATTGAAAGGAAAACTTTAAACAAGATCAACTCTAAAATAAATTTTAATGAACCTAACAACACTTTGGAACTTAACGCAACACATCTAGAGGTCTAGGCTAGAGATGTGTTCCAGTGTCATTAAAACTAGTAACTATCATTTTCATTCAAAATTGGGTGATTCCTCCTCCTTGATATGACAATTTCTAGCACAAACTTGTGCTCCCCGTACCATCACATATATATTGGGAGACCACAATAGGCTTATATCCTTTATCCATTGGAAGCTGAGTCTGCGACCTTATTGATAGCAATGCACTGAACACAACATTCAGGAAGATTGACTGTCATACATAAGTCTTGGTAATTTCTCTTTAATTTATCACCAAGGTGTATATTGCAATTTTGCGATTGGTTTGGTAATCCCTCTGTCTAGATTTTCTAGAGTAGTCACTTTCATTCCTTTTCAACTCTTTAAAGGAAAAGGTCCATTTGAGCACTTGTCACTTCAGGCTCATTAAAAATCGAAGGAGACTAGAGTCATCTTTAGCATTTTCTCGACTCTTAAAAACTGAAAAAGAAAAGTTGTGTCAATGCATCATTAAAATTAATTGAATTTAGAATAACATTATTTTACCCTTAATTTTGAGTTGATAAAGTAATCTGCAATCGTGGAAGAAAGTCAATCAAAACCCCATTGTTTTCGGAGATTAGCGAGTCAACCTTCTTTGACTCTGGAAGCAAAGCCAATCTAGGAAAAATGGTCTTTTTTAACTGAATCTAATTCATCTAGTTTATTTGAAACTTTTGTTTCAACATCGTCAGAGATTACAGTTACTCTGATCATTTCTGGTACATCTGCCTTTACAGAAGAAGTTTCGCAGTTATAAGAGGACATTAGAACTGATCCTAGTGTAACGGTAGACACTTCTATACCTAAAACAACTCCATCTAGAGTTGATCCAGAACCCATCTCAGTTCAAACCAAGGCTACATTCGAACCATAAGTTGTTCAAGTACCTCCCTTTGAGACTGAAGTTCACTTACCTAAACATCTGGAAGTTGAGTTTCAGAATTCAGAAGGTGTCACCCCTCCAGTATCTGTCACTGCAGAAGTTATACCTTCTTTGGCTCTAGAAATTTTTTACGGACCTGATAGTCTACCTAGTCCACTTGGTCTGATTTTTATAGAGGAGATAGTAGAGGATCCACCATCTAGTAACCCATTTCATTTTGGAACTGGGATTCATTTGTGTCCTTCTACTCCTGAGTTTAGTTCTTTTGATCCTTCTTCATCGCAAGTTCCCGTTGAATCGCTTGGAAATATTTTTGATATACTAAACATGTCTGAGTAACCATCATCATCTAGGAATGTGTCATCTGATGTAGCCACTGTAGAACTTCTTGTTTCCATTCCTACAATGTTTGCTAGTATACCATCTGTTCCAGCTAGTTATCAGTCACTAGCTGGAGTCCACTCAGTCGTTGCTTTGGAAACATGGTCTGCTCCTATTTATTCATCTAAAGTCCCATTTAGTATTTTGTATGTTGAAACTCAGCAATTTGATCCTGCATGCCAGTATCAATTTGGGCAAACTAGTCTTCAAATACCAATATATCCTTTAAAAATTGGACTGCCGCCATATGGAGGGCAGTATGCCTTTTCATTGTTCCCTCCCGGGAACAACCATATGAGAGTTTCCAACAAAATTCAGGTCGAATAGGAATTACATCCAGTGGTCGGGTACCAATACTGCCACAACAACCAAGGGTTGTATATCTAATGCAACCTATCCAACCTATGTTGAATATTCCCACTACAACTACTATTATGACTGTGTCGCAAACACAAGCACAACCTATTGTGTCTCAACCTCAAGTCTCTTAGGTTGAAATACAACAACTACTTGTCTCTACGACTCAATTGAAACCTCAAGTTTGTGCTTCCTTATCTGGAATGACTCAAACACAAATGGGTATTGTTAATCTACATCTTGGTCAATCTTCTAGTATTGGGCAACAGCAAATGGTCCAACAACCATGGCTGGTACAATACCAACAACCACAATTCCAGCAAACCCAACCTTAGTTTGGGCTTGGTTTACAAGCTCAAACTGGATTTGGTTAATATCAAGCCTATCGGGGACCTGAACAACAAGGCTTTGTAGGTAATGGACAACCGCATTTTCAAAACAGTTATCAACAACCACACTATACTGGTTATCTCCAACAACCTTATCAAAGTTACCAGCATCAGATACATTATGTTGGTATGCAAAGACCTATTGCTCAGGCGATTCCATCTTATCCTGGGTATGCTTCACCTAACCTGAATCAACAGTTGCCTTTTGTAGCAACTCTAGAATTATCAGATTTGAACCGGCTGATGAATGATCCAATTGCATACGCCTCTTGGTGGCCAGAGATTCCTCATAAACTTCCCTCCGATATTCCTAAATTCAATGGAAATCTAAGAGAAGATCCATCAAGTCACGTAATGACTTTTCATTTGTGGTGCTCATCTAACACCCTGAATGATGATTCGATTAGACTTTCCCTTTTTTAGAGAACGCTCACTGGTCTAGTAGCGAAATGGTATATTGAATTGCCTAGGGCTTCATTTGATAGCTTTAGCATCCTTGCCACTAACTTTCTAACCCAGTTCCAGTTACCCATCAGATACAAAATGGGAACATAATTCCTTACCAACTTTAAATAGACCATGGCCACTCACATATCCGATCATATTCATGAGTGGCGACATCATCGTCGAATGGTAAAGATGTATGTTCCTAATCAACTTTTAGCTAAGTGGTTTATTAAGTCTTTATTGCCATCTATCACTGAGGACATGGTGAAAGGAGGATTTGTCACTAAAGAGCAAGTCATCACTCATGCCCAATATTTATACTTGATTTATACTCAGTCTGGCACACTCTACGACAAAATTCCTGATGCTCCTAGACCAGAATTTTCTGTTCCACCTCCTCCTAAATCAAATAGGCACTCTCATGCTGGTGATGGTGTGATCGATGCCTCAAGCATGCAATCCGAAAGGGGTCCATCTGGTAAAGCCTTTGTTATTTCTAGTCAAAATGCAAATGACAAACCTCTTGCCTCAAAGATTAATGCTGTGTCATCTGACAAGGGAAAAAATCCAAAGCAATCGGGGGGCAAGAAGAAAGGGAAAAATAATAATAAGAAACATGAGAATTCCACTCCTGAAAAATCTTCTGAGAACCCTACTGGGCCAAATAAACCTCCTCTTTTTCCATGTTTGATATGTAACAAGGAGCATTATACGAGAGATTGTCCACATCGATCAGAGATTTCAAAACTTTTGAAGGCTTCAAATACCTCAACAGTGTTGACTGATCTGTTTCCAAACCAAGAAACTAATATGGTTGCTATGGATCATGCTTCCACATCCCAAGTGCTTATGCTATCCATCTCAAACAAGAAAAATGATGATTTGATATCAAAAAGAAGTAAAGATTATGGGAATCCATCATCGTCAAACAACTAGGCTACAAATCAACCTAGTGGTTTGACAACGACTTTGTGAGAAGTTGTTCCACCCATTATTCCTAAATTAACTGTAAAGCCATCAAAGGGAGTCGTACATAAATCGACATTTAATCCTTATGCTCGAGCTGCTCATAATTATAATATAGTGGAGGATCTGGCTCAACCACCATCTGCTATGTCGACACTTGAGGTATTGCAAAATTGTTCCTCCCAAAAGCAAGCATTGTTATCAGCAATAGGTGGGATTGATCCAACAGATTCCAATCTTGTGGCCTTTAATCACAAAGGATATACACCTTAGTTACTGGCCCAACTCGCTTTCCTTATACAGGTAAAAGCCCTCAATAAAACTATTCATCGAACCATCATTGGTGAAGGGGCATCTACCTATATTATGTCAATGAGTTGCTGGAAAACTGTCAGTTCACCACCCTTGTCATGATCATCAAAAACATTAAAAGCATTCGATGGAAGAACATACACTCCGTATGGGATTTTAAGTAACTAGCAAGTTGAGTTGGGGGGCAAGACAGTGGAGATTGAATTCGAGGTTATTGATGGAAACCTTTATTACAATATCTTAATGGGAAGGCCCTGGATTTATGCTATGGCTGCTGTTGTGTCTACATATTTTAGAAAGATTGCATTTCCCTTCCAAGGTGGAATCATAATCGTTGACCAAGAAGTCTTTTTTCCTAATATTTCACAAGCTACTAGAAGCATTCCATTGATCCGTGGAAGCTCATAATCACTTCAAAATGTTGGAGCAGGTCTCCTAAAAGACCCTTCCCTAATGGGAACTTTTGCCCTCCCACGCCCATCTAGTTTCGCAGAAGTGGCCACAGTGGAAACCTGTCAAATGCTCTTTTCTACATCATCTGAGTTTAAGAAGAGTTCCAACAATTTTGATAGTGAGGATCATCGCGAGGCACTTCCCGCAAGCCCCATTGAATCTTTGTAGTAATCAATTTTCTGAGCTTGGACAACAAACCTGAACTAGCACTCAACGAGTGTTTGGGTAGATAGGTCTTTTGAATATGATACCTCTTCTGATCCTTTGTCTCGTATACATTCTACAGACGAAGGAATCATCCAATAAATGATGATAGGAGAGACCACCATCATTCCCACCTTCAAGATGACAATGAAGATTATTCAAATGACCTCAATATTGAAGAAACTATCACCATTAATATTTCAACCAAACCTAATGTTGTAGAGAATATTCACGTTGTTGAATCTTGTTCTCCATCAAAACTAGAAATTTACTGCGCTCTTTTTCGCGAATTCAGAGATGTCTTCGCATGTTCATATGAAGAAATGCTAGGAATCGACTCGAGAATTGTCGAACATGAAATCAAGATGTATCTAGATGTCAAACCAGTACAAGAATGGCTTCGACCTATCCATTTGAAGAATGTTGCCACCATTAAAGAAAAAGTTGAAAAAATTTTGCATGCTGGCTTCATTGACCCTATTCCTCTCACTAATTGGGTATCAAATATTGTTCCTGTAATGAAAATTAGAGTGTGCGTCGATTATAGGGATGTAAATCAAGCGTGTCCAAAGGAGAACTATCTTACACCCTTTATCGACCAGATTATTGATGAATGTGCCAGATGCAAAATCTTTTCATTCATGGATGGATTTTCAAGATACAATCAAATCAATATCCGCCCACAGGACCAATCAAAAACTACATATATATGTCCGTAGGGCACATTCGCATATCATAAATTACCATTTGGTTTGAAGAATGCAGGGGAAACTTTTCAGAGGGCAATGAATTACACCTTCCATGAAATCAAACACATCGTTCAACCATATCTCAACGATCTACTGGCGCATTCGTGAAAACGAACTGATCATCTCAGCATTTGAGAGCCATATTTCTATGTTGTCGACACTACAAGATATGAATCAACCTCACAAATGTGTGTTTTGTGTTGGTTTTGGTTGATTCCCTGTTTTTGTAGTTTCTAAGGACAGAATTCGACTCGACCCATTTAAGGTTTAGGCAATCCTTGACATGCCTCCACCTTAAAATTTTCTTCAAATTCAAAGACTCCAAGGGAAAGCTAACTTTCTGAGGAGGTCCATTCCAAATTATGTTGAAATCGCTAAAGGTTATACACGTCTTTTGAAAAATGGAGTACCCTTCCACTGGGATCAGGTTGCGCAATCTTCCTTTGATTCTTTAAAGGATTCCTTGATAAAATCATCATTAATGTACGCTCCTAATTATCAAAAAGACTTCAAACTGTATCTTGCCACTATAGATACAACCATCGCCATGGTTTTAGTGCAAGAAGATAATGGAATAGAACATCCTATATATTATTTAAGTTGCAACCTTAATGATACAGAATGCAAGTACTCTTATGTTGAAAAGTTGGCTGCAGATGTTCAAGAAGTATAGAGATTTCAACACTATGTTCTCTTTCACAAAACTACCATTATGTCAGATTGCAACCCTATGACCTACATTCTGTCGCGTCAATTATTGGGGGGGGAATATTCCAAATGGATAGCCATTTTGCAGGAGTTTGATCTGGAATTCGCCAAATCCAAATCGAAGAAATCTATTGTCTTTGCAGACTTACTTCGTGACCTTCCCTCATCATCCAATGATTTAACATCCAAAGCATCAATCGTAGATGAGACTCTCTTTCTTATATCGTCAAGTGATCCGTGGTACGGGGATATACTGTTCTATCTCCAAACCCAAAATTTTAGGCCTAACACCTCTCACTCTAAATAACAGCGTACTCGATACCAAACCAAAGAATATCTAATCATTGCTTATACACTTTACCATCATGGTTTCAATACAGTTCTACAAAGGTGCCTCATGCATGAGGAGGCCAAAAAAGTTTTGAATGATTATCATTCAAGTGCTTGTGGAGGGTGTCTATTTGGTTACACTACTACACAAAAGATCTTATGAGCTGGTTATTTCTGGCCAACAATATTCAAAGATTGCATAATTGCAGTCAGAAGTTTCCATGCTTGTCAGATTTTTCATCGCAAAACCAGATTACCACCTACAACACTACATCCAATAGTTGTTGTTGGCCATTCGCTAAATGGTGCATACTTTACTGTCATGGTGTCGATACAGTTCTACAAATGCGCCTCATGCATGAGGAGGATGAAAAAGTTTTGAATGATTATCATTCAGGCGCTTGTGAAGGGTGTCTATTTGGTTATGCTACTACACAAAAGATCTTATGAGCTGGTTATTTCTAGCCAACCATATTCAAAGATTGCATAATTACAGTCAAAAGTTTCCATGCTTATCAAATTTTTTATCGCAAAACCAGATTACCACCTACACCATTGCATCTAATAATTGTTGTTGGCCATTCGCTAAATGGTGCATCGATTTCATGACATGTAACCCCACCTCGGCCAGGGGCATGTGTATATTATAGTCATTTTTTACTATTTTACAAAATGGGCCGAGGCAATGCCTACATTAAAAAATAGTGGTGAAATGGCTGCTCTTTTCTTTTTCAATCATGTAGTTTCTAGATTTGGTGTACCACAAGCAATAGTCACAGATCATAGGTCGCATTTTCGCAATCACATGATGATCGAATTGACTACCAAATTAGGATTATCCCATGATAGTTCTACTCCATATTATCCGCAGGCTAACGAACAAGTTGAGGCAATCAACAAAGTCCTTAAGCACATGTTGCAGAGAATGATTAGAGTCCCCAAACAAAATTGGCATTTAATCCTGTACTTAGCTCTGTGGGCATATGGGACTTCGGTGAGAAATGCGACCAGATTTACGCCCTTTCAGTTGGTTTATGGTTGGAAGTAGTCTTACCAATTCGGTGTGAAATCTCATCCCTCAAGCTTGCAATTGATCTGCTTCCCGAAAATTCTGAAGAAGAGGCTCATTTCCTGGAACTAATCCATCTGGATGAAACCCTTCATGATGCCATGTTAGCTAACGAAGCACATAAGAAATGCGTCAAGGTGCAATATGACAAAAATCTCAAGCCTTGTGTCTTCTCAGAAGGTGACCTAGTTTTGTTTTATGATCAGTACTTTGACAAATTAGGAGCAGGTAAATTCGAACCATTATGGATGGCTCCCTACATTGTTAAATGAGTATTGACAAAAGGAGCCTACGAGCTGGTGGATTATGATGGGATTCCATTGTCATAGCCCCGAAACGGGTTGTATCTTAAATATTAATATGCTTGATTAAGTATCGTAAACTCATTGTACATATGCTTTTATTGCATTTTTGAATGTTTTCTTTTAGAGTTGTCATTTTGGTTAGGTAATCCACTTTGCATTTGTTGTAGATGTCAGACTTTTCGAAACCATTCGCTGGGTATGCTGACAGAGCTAGTTGTAGTATGCAGAACCTATCTTCTGCGGCCTATGCCATTTTCACTCCAAGCGGCGAGTTAGTGAGTTTTAGGGGGATATGTATTGGTCAATCAATGAACAACCTCGCTGAGTATAATGCATTGATTGAACTTCTCTCTAATGCCATTTCACATGGCATACGCTGACTCATTGTCAGGCTAGATTCACAACTTGTCATTCTACAGCTTACTGGCATTTATTCCATTCAGAACCTAGCTATTTATCACATGTTCCTAAGAGTTAATATTTTGGAAAGGCATTTTTATTCCATTCAATATCAACACATTTCCATAAACTTAAACACATTGACTGATTCATTAGCAAACTATGTGTTAAATAGGCATTTGTAGCATTTGTAAAGAAAGCATTTCACATCAACATTTGCATTAGGATTTCATCACTTAGCCAAAATAAAACTCCAAAAATCAAAAGTAGATAGTTGTTTATAGTTTTTACAAAATGTTTTGTGTTCAAGAAAAAATTGGTCATCTAACCAAAAAACTCAAAATGAATGTAGAAAAACATTCTAGACTAGTGATGCTGGTGATAACATGTCACCGCCTGTGCTATCATGCATAGGAGCCTAGTCCAACAACTCGGTACACCGGTAGTATGGCACTGTAACCTCAAAGGTAACTCATCAGTCCTGATATCCTGAATGTTGAGAGTGAGGCCCTCGATCTGATCCTGCAACACTGCTAGGGTCTCCGATATGTCTAGATCCTAAAGGACGGCCCTCCCTATAGCCTCTCCTGCTAGAGCATCATCTGCCACCTGTAGGCGTGCCACTAGTCGCACTAGTCCAATATCTTCACATGCATATAAGTTTGTTTAGTATTGGTAACATCAAAAGCAAAAAAACATTATAAAATTGAAAAACAAAGATGTGGCCGAATAATTTTACCTATAGCACTCCACTGCTTCCTAGCTGGTAATGCCAAATTCAGGTTGCCTTGGAAATCCATCCCGACATATGGATACTCTGTAAATACCATCTCCTGGCAGTTGAACCACTCAAAAAAGGCATCAGAGAAGGAAATTTGTGACTGGCCATAAGATCGACCCATCTCTGCATCCGTGGTTCCCTCGGTGCTGGCAATCCCAGTGAAATGTTTTGAGGCTGCATCAGTGGAATCCTCTCCAAAGAAAAAACAGTCAATATCGATCCATAGCCAAAATTCTTGGTTCTTCCATTCTTTACTTTGGAGAGTTGTTGTTTTATGACAGGAACTTCAGCAAACCACAGTTTCTTAATGCATCAATTGTGCCCTGGTCATGTAAAGCAATCATGTCCTCCTCTTCATGTTCTCATTAACACCATGTGACAACCATTTTGATCCAACAAATATTTGAAATATAGACAAAAGATGAATTAGGATCCAAATTTGAGCAAAAACAGGCAAAACTTTGATGAAAAAACACTATGTAAAGTTGCCATTTTGCACCCATCGCACCCTGCCTTTGAGCAAGGTGAGATGTATATTGACTGGCTAGTGTACAACTTAGTATGCATCGCAACTTTTGATATAGGCTAGGTACGATGGTTGGGGAATGAATTCTTCAAACCCCAGGGGCCCAAAAAAGTGGAAAAACTAGCTCAGAATTAAGAAAACATGGAACGAAAATGAAGAGCTCAGGGATAGCTCCTACCCAGTCCTGACGATGTAGATAATGGTCCACAAGATCTCCCGAAATCAACTAGTGAAATTTGAGGGGGAAAACAGCTCCAGAGCTCCAAAATCCCAAATTTGCAATGAAATGATGAAAGTGAAAGGTAAAACTACTTTTCATATTTACTATTCATGTACTTCAAGTAAAATATTAGTTTTAGTTCATTTTTCATTCATATATATGTATTTCTAATCAATTTGAAGGAGTTTTGAGTAGGTTAAATGACTGACGAAAGAATCTGATGTGCTAAACAGTGAATTGAAAATCTTTGAGCACCAATTCAAGCATAGTTTTGTGATTTTGAGCTTGTGTAAAAATGAAACTGATTCCAAACTTAGTTCCCCCATGGTTCAAGCTTATCAAAAAATGAACCCACCTTCGAGTAATTAAGCTTTGTGATTGCCATTCTATTAGACTTTTGAGCCTTGGTTGTGTACATCTCATCACTGCCATTCTTTTGCCCAATCATATGCTTCCACTTGGTTTTTTACCCTTTTTGAGGAACATTTGCAATGAGTGGTCTTATTGGCCAACCTCTTCATAGAAATCACCATGTTTTGAGAAGTTACAAATTCACCAAAACCAGTTGCTACCCTAGACACCACTTGTTCCTCAAAATCGAGTCTCCTTTAAACCCTTTTCAAACTCGTTAAATATGAAAATATTGTCAAGCCATTGGCCTTTCCAACTCGTTAAAGTGATTGGAAATGTCATCCCTCCTGTATGATTTTAATATTTTTCAGAGCTGAGGGATTATCTCATGAAAAGGTTCGAGCGCTTGTCTTTTTCGGCGCATTAAAGTGATCGAAAAAGTCATCCCTTTTGTATTATTTTATCCTTTTTTAGACCTAAGGGATTATTTTACGAAAAAGAACTTCTGGAGTTTTCTTTTTGTCCCTTTTCAAACTCTCTAAACATGAAAAGGACCTACTTATCCTTGTCATTAAACTCATTAAAATAATAGCGACAAACTTGTCCATTCTAGACAAGACCGAGTTTCACTGTCGCTAGACTTGTTAAAACATAGTGACAGGTTTACCCAAAGGGAAAATTATAGAACAAGCATATGTTATCCTCCTCAAGCTTGAAAAAAATAAAGATGTACTAGTCAGCAACGACTGGGAAAAAAGGGAAGAAAACTTGAAGAATTTATGGTAGCAGTTCGCTCTTGAACATGACACTTTCACTCCATCACCATTATTGAGTCAGGTTGGGTTATTCCATTCACTGGTCATCTCACCATTGGTCTTCCACACCATCCACCTTTTGGGGTTAACACTACCAATCCATCTCAATGTTGCCAACATGTTCAAGAGAAGTCATTTAGTTGAGAAACCACAATCCAATTAATGCCTCATCCACTGCAATACATCCAACCTTCATTTTTTCATAACCGCCATTCTTGAACCTTGTGTCGTCAAATCATTTTCACCTCCAGAAATCATTTTCTTTATTTTGTATCGTATATTTGGGATACATCAAGGCCCTTCTACGATGACACTTCTTGTCGACATCAACTCATTATCCAAGAAGTTGACTTAAAGACAACCCTTTTAGTGCTTTGAAGCTTGCATACATTAATGGCAAGTTTCTCACTTCCGGCGACAGGTTGACATAAATGGCCTTCGACCGAAAGATTTTGCATGGTGTTCGACATTAGATCATATATTCACACCATGTGAATTGTACTGTAGTACCTTGAGGGTCATTATCATTATCAGTGATTCCTCTCACGCCTGTTAATAGCTCACATTATTGGCTAGTAATTAGGTAATGTTTTTCCATGTTCGACTTCAGAACATCTCTTCACATGGATTGACTTGTACATCGGGCAAAGATTGAACGAGTTTGAAGACCCCAGATGTAGTTTCATCCATCTGGGCTGCGATATATTCAAGGATATAAAAACATAAAATGTACAAAGACGCTACACAGATGGTCATCTGAACCAAGGATGATGACTCTACATCTGAAGAATCACCAGTCTGCATCTACAGACGACTATTTGATCTATGTATATGAAATGAATTTATATAGCTGACCATGGGAATTCTTACCTCAGCTATATCATGAAAATTACATTATGATGATGTATTGTATTGTAACTTATGCAGGTCACCTTCCAGTTCGAAACTTCAGATCCTTATGATAAAGCATTTCACTCGACATCGATATTTACGACTTCATGCTTTAGGGGGAAATTGTTATAGACATATTTGGGCACATCAACCCTAGGCTTATATGTCAATAAACTAGGGCTCATCAACCCATAAAGAGTTGTTTCATACCCTAAAAGAACATGGTCATCTAATTACATCATTCTCCAAAAGTTCCATCTGAGAAACCATCCAAAATTGGCCTAGGCTGAACCATACTAATTGCTCCACTTTCAAAGTGTGATGCACACTGAGTGTTACACTGCCAAGGTGCGATGCATACTATTCGGGCCTTCTATTGGGTGTAATGGGCAAGGATGGACAAATGTCTGAGACAGTTTGCTAGGTGGTTGCTCATGGAATCTTCTAGAAACTTCTACTATGACACTTGCCTCTCTGAATTTGCCCAGGGATGAGTAAGAGATCCAAGAAATCTCCAAGTGGAATCAATTGTAACAAGTGGAATGACACTAATCAAAACCCAGAGATGATTCACACCCTTACTCACATCTATAAATGGATCCCTCATCGAAGAGATCTAGAGGTTGGAATTTTGCGAATTGCAAGGAAGTGGTGATAGTTTGTAATTGAGGAAAGAGCATTATACTATCGGTGTGATATTGCTATTTCATGAGGCGAAGATGGATTGACGTTGGGAGGATGATGCTGGATCAGACAACTGGGTTGTAATTCTCCCTTCTATTTAATAATGTTCTTCAAGTTTTCTTCCATATGATTGTGCAATTGTGAATGTTATCATTTGTCCATTATATATCTGATTCTATAATGTTTATGTTGTAATAGATCAAGATGCTTCAATGGTTCTTTGTTGTTGTGTTTCTACAGGTACTCTCCAAGTGGGTTAAGTATGAGGAGGAGTTGCAAGCTCTGTTAAGGAGGAGAGAGATCAGGCAAGGGATTAAGTGGAAGTTCTAGGTTGGTTCCATTGTCTTTCTCTTATCTGTTACACATAGACGAAAGTGTTGAATTGATTTAAACTGTTGTTTCTAAGGTAGTTTCCAAACCTAGAGGGCTACTCATTCGACAAGACACTAGTTTTCCCAGAAACACCCACCCACCTAATATAGGGTCCAAAACAATTTTCTCGAGGCACTACCCCAGACCCCATGCAAGGAGGCTATCAGCCCCTTGCTTACCCCTCGACAGGGGGGACAACCATGCCACCTGTGACACCCCACTATAACGTACAGTGGGTGTAGTGCCCAATGTGTGCGGTAGTCATGGAAATAATATAACACAACCCAACAAAACCAAGACTTCTCCCTCAGACTTTACCATGTATCCCTCCAAACCAATCAAGGGATTCTTAGGCCTTTGGGAATGAACCTTACGACCACCTCCACCCTTGATTCTGAAATCAATCCAACAAACCAAAGCTCAAAGCTGAGATAAACATCCCAACATACCATGGAATCTAGAAAAAGGCAAGGGTAGGTTGAAAACCACTGTTATAACTCGATAATTAAACCATGCCACTAACAACAAAATAAACATACACCAACATGCAAATCCATGCATGTCCAAAATAGCTAGGGAATCATACATGCAAAACATTACCTGCAAGTATTCCTACTAAATCTACTTAATCTTGCTTTCCTTTCCTTGATGCTTGCTTTCCTTCCTTTCCCTTTGCTTGATTTTCCTTCCTTGATCCAAAGCTAGAGTTCTCCAAGAAAACTCTAAGTGGCTAAGAGTGAGAGTGAGAGAGAGAGAGAGAGAGAGAGAGAGAGAGAGAGAGAGAGAGAGAATAATGAGAGAGCTCCAACTTGAACTAACAAAAGGTTACCAACTAGTCGTCATAAGCCTTTTAATGAATGAGGCCTGTAATTTCTTCATTTTCCATTATTTTCCTTCAATTTCCTCCTCACATGTAACCTGTGACCATTCACCTTAGTTTTCTCCTAATTTCCTTTATTTTCATAAATAAATGTGCCAAAAAAGATTTTTTCCTTTTAATGCCTTTGCCAATTTTCCTTAGCCAAAACACACATCCAATAATGCCCACTAGGATATCTTTACTCAACATTTAGCTTGGAATAAGTCTCCCTTAACCATGGCCATATTTGGCTTTTATTAACTTTTATTATATGGAATTTTCACCAGGATTGTTACACTTGTAGTTTGAGATCAAAGCGTGCAAGAAATTGTAATACATTCTCTATTCTTATGATTAATGCAAAGAGGCTTAAAGGGTTTTCCCCAATTGGGTTCCCATAGAAAAATATTGTGCATGTGTGATTTTTATTATTACATGTTTGTGAATGTTGTTCTAAATTGTGAATCAAATTCCACAGGTTCGTAGAGTAGAATTATGTCTCTTTATTTTAGATTAAATTTCTTGGGAAGTTATAATTCTATCACCATATTTATACACGGTATCAAATTTGGATTCACAATAGAACAAGAATTTCGAAATTGTCTCTTAGAAATTTCAAGTGTAGGAAGTGTGAGTGTAGGTAGAGCGAGTGTAGGAAGAGAGAGTGCAACAATGTTTCTTCAGGAACGAGATAATTTATTTTAGTGGCCTGAGATTGGAGTATGCCCTTGATGGCAGATCAAATTTCATAACATGGAAGGATAGAATGGAGGCAGTGATTGATGACAATGGATTGTTGGAATATTTCAATACATACATTCCAAAACTAGGATCAAGTGATGCACAAAAGCTAGCGTAGTGGAAGAAATATGTAGAAAAGGCTGGAGGGAATGATAGAGAACGTTGTCTCAAATATCCATGGGAAAGAAACTCCTTTCACAATGTGGAAGGCACTGATGGAGCTATTCGAGAACAACAGTGCCCCAAAGAAAATTGGCCCTCAAAGACAAACTTTGAAACATCAATATGTGAAAGAATGACATCATTCCACAATATCTCACGAGATCTACACAAGTTAGGGATGAGCTTGGAGGGGTCGGTGTGAATTTTTTCGAAGACGACTTTGTGAGCCTTCCTCTTCTAGGCCTTCCCAAAAGTTGGCATAGCTACGAAGACTCAATGAACAGGAGGGAGAATTTACTAAATATGGAATGTTTATGGTTCGATTTGGTACAAGAAGAGATTAGATGGAATACCAGAGATGGACGCTCATCTAAGGGAGAAAATGAAGAAAAAATTGCATTCGTTGGAAAGGGAAAGAAGTTGTTGTAGCAGCTCCAACACCCTCCAAAATTTTTTCTTGCACCCAAATTTCAGAGCCTTCCTTGCTTTTTTCCCTTGATGGTCGCAAACACTCAAGCTCATCCCATGAGCTCTTGTTGAGTTTTCACACCCTCTTCACTTGATTGATCACCGAAATTCTTTTGGCATGTTGATCGCTATGTCATGCTTGTGATTCTGTTTTGCAATTTTGAAGGTTCTTTGTGTGTTAGAGTTGTTCCCACTCTATCGACATCAATCACACTCGAACATTAAGTTTTAAAGATTGTCGCACAAGTGTCGTCATGGTCGTTCGAAGATATATTTCAACTATCACACTTGTTTCTCTAAACCTTTGAGTTTGTCTCACTCAGCACATGTTTTCTTATTGGTTTGAGGTATCTTGTCATCAAGTCATTCTAAGTGTGAGATTACATTGTCATGTCTGCATGAGTATACTTGCTTTCACACTTAGTCAAATTTCCTGAAAATATGTCAACTAGACAACCCTCCATCAGCCAGACCTGATCTTAGTAACCTTACACTACTACCCAGAATTGCATAGAGCTCAAGGTTGTCGTCTAGGCAACTTGCTCTGCACAATTATGGAAAAGATCTAGCTAACTGACTCCCAAAACTGCGCAGAAGTTGTCCACTTTGTGATTCCTGCAAGACCTCCCATCAATGCTCCTAGTGGTCAACCGGAGAAAGAACTTGAATTATGACCCTGGGCTATCTTTCCCTACCCATCTTACCCACTATGCAACCAACTCAAGAATTGTGTAGAGCTATCCTTCCCCACCCTTCTTCCCCACTCTACAACTAGCTCAGAAACTGTGCAGAACTATCTGGGCCCAAACTGTCTCTCAGATTTCTGTAGTTTTAACAAGCGGCTCTCGCAGCTCGACCTTGTGCTCCTCTGGAAAACCATGCATATTTTTCTGTCAGTGCCTCCTGTTGCCCACACTCTCTTCCCCAGAAACATTACACAGATCCCAACCGGATAAACTACCTAGTGCTTCCTTAGAAAATTGCACAGATTTACCTAGTAACTCCTTGACTATCCCACATGGCCTTCCTCCCAGAAATTGCACAGTTCTACCTCCTAGCTTGGTTTTTCCCTGCAACTATCTCTGTTGTATCATATTGTGAAAATATATCTCCCAGAGACATCTACGCATTTTTTCCCAACAGTGCTCTGGAGCATTACATCTCGACCTATGTTATGCTCCTGCAACCTTAGTGCCTTGTCCCTCTCCCAATCACCTACACTGAAATGGAAGACACTAAATCATGAAAGACTAGGATATTTTTGGATTTGATTTCATCTCATCATGATTGATTTTAGGTATATAGATGAAACATGGTGTGATGAAGAATGGGATGGAGAAGAGGCACATTGTAGAATACTTCCCTGCGGTCAAACAAACACATGAAGCACATTGAGCAAGTGAGTGAAAGGGACACATTCACATGCACCATAAAGAAAAGACCAAGACCATTGAGGGCCCCATGTACTTTTCCATGTGAATGTGAAGACATGTTACACAAGGAGCATATCATCACTCAGTAGCACAACAAATTGACACAGACACCACAGTTAGCCAACACATGTGAGTAGTTTCATGTCGAGTTGTGTCATGAGTTGCATTAGCCACATCACTACTATGCACCATACATATTGTAATCAATGTAATGTAAAGTGGAAGTCCAAGAGATCCCCATATGAAAATGAAGAGTCATGTAGAATCGAAAAGTCATAGGAAGTCAAAAATTCATGAGGGAAGTTGAAGAGTCACAAGGTTAAGTTATACCCCCTTGGCTATATATACCCCCTCATGGTATGAGCAAAGGAATTTTCACCTTGGCTCCTTTCGGATAGCCATGAGAGTTTTTACTCTTTTCTTTGAGAAGAGAGCAGTGGCTACAACGTCCCACTACTAGGACTAGTGATGTATGGTGTACATATGTGTCCTTCATTTTGTATCCATTTGTAATACTATTGTTTAAATGATTGTAATGCATGTTTTCTTAACTTGTACTAAGATAGTTTAACCACTTCGGTTATTTTAGAACTCATATTGTTGAAGATGTATTGTATTATTTATCGATGTTTTCCCATCCATGTGGACTACATTTTTGGGCATTAGACAGGCCATCTTTATGTATTTCTTAGCATTAATGATTGTCATTCTTGTGTAGATTATTCCACTGGATGGTGTATGTGTTTTCCCTTGGACATTGGTTTTCACTAATATCACATCCATTGTGGACTATTTCGTTGGATGCTATACAAACCCTTATTATTTTTTGCATGTGTTTCTTCCTATGTTGGGACTTTTCCCTCTCATTAAGAGGCTTACATTACCTCCCCCTTTTGACAGTAAGAGAACCCAGACACAGAGTTACATTAAACACTCACCAAGCACACTCACCTTGCTTTCTTCAAGTTACAAGCATAACACTCTCATGTACTGATCAGCAAGAGCTAAGGAAAATCTATAAGATAATGGCAATCATGCCATTGTACCAGATGGGACTCCTACACAAAATGGTATGAGGTCTAGTTGGGACTTCATATCACGGAGATCCCCTGAATGTTGGCAGGTCCAACACCATCAACATTTCTAGTGCTAGAAGGAGGGCTGCCAATTTTTTATGGCTAAAGGTCCTCTCAACCCCACATATCTATCATCTAGTCAAGGCAGTAACACGAATTCCCTCTCTTCCATGTGCAACTATGAAGTTTGTTACTCCTCACCTCCTAGACCTGAACAGGAAATCTCATATCATCAACTTCACTCAGTTCATCCCATCACTCGTCAATTTTCCAAAGCTGTTGGACTGATCCTAGGAGTACATAATCTTCCCTCTTTGCAAAGGAAGAAAAAGACTACACCCACAGGGGTGGTAGTCTCGTCTGTTGAAGAAGTAATCCTCACCACTCTTGAAGAGCTAGCTAAAGCTATTGAGAATGAAGAGGAACCTCAACCTCCTATTTTCCTACAAGGAGAAGAAGTTAACAACACACTCTTGGGCTTTGGTTCCGATTGAGGTAGCGAAGGGGAAGTTAATGGAGGAGGCAGAGATGAAGATGAGCCAACATATTCGGAGGTTGAAATGTCTGATTCAGAAGAAGAGGAGGAGTAAGAAGAAGAAGAAGAAGACATGATTGATCAAAATTTGGAATGGATGACACAGGGCCCATTCACACTCCACGGTTCCTTGCACAAGATGCCCAGGAACACAGAGAAACCTTTAACAAAATATGACCCTACCAGAGTAGTGAAGGCAAAAGAACATCTATACATGTTCTACCTAAATATGTAGATGCTTAAGGTCTGTTATGATGATGTTGCATGTAGCCTATTTCCATGTACCTTGGATGGCAGAGCAGCTATATGGTACAACAACCTTCCTGTCAACTGCATTCAGAACTGGGGGATGTTCAAAAGAATTTTCCTTAAAAAATTTGCTGATGACAAAACCCCCTCCATGTTGTTGAAAGAGTTTGGTAGTCTTAAAATGGAGCCGAAAGAGAAAGTGAAAGAATTCAACTAGAGGTTTAATTCATCCTCAATAAGTTCACTGTAGACACTAAACCTCATGACTCCATCACCGTCGACTACTACACATTCACACTTCTGACCAACATTATGCAGTTCATCAAGCAACCTGCGAAACCAACACTATTGAAAATTTCTAAGAAGCAATTGATGTGGAGAAGGACCTACGCATGATTTGACTCATTGTAGATGAAGAATCAACGAAGGACTCCAAAGATGTAGGTAGGAGGTCCCAAACTGCTGTGAGTAATGTGAATGAAAAAGAAACAAGTGAAATTGAGACCCTTAATTGTCTCCTTAAGTCCTTGACAATTGAAGTAGCAGAACTCAAGCAATGGACAAATGACACAACAATGAGTAGCAGACCTTCCAGTTTTGCATGCAGAAAGAATGGGACATCAGGTAGCAGAAGTAGTTACCCAGTTAAATCTACATAGAGTTCAAATGTTGTGTTCCAAAAAGAACTTCTTGGTAAGGATAACTTCTATGATTTCCACCAAGCGGGACACTTAGAGAAGACTTGTATAGATTGGAACTAAGTTATAGACTCCATGGCTTCAATAATGAACAATAATCTTAATGTCAGTGAGAAATTTCAACCAAAAGATGAAAAGGATGAAGAAGATGTTTCACCTAATGAAGTTCCAAGTTATGGATATGTGGTTAACATGTATCAATGTCTAAATGCTACCCAAGAGAAAACAACCACCAAGAAGGAGGCCCCAAAACAAAATGGTTGATACAACTTAAGAAGTAAAGGGGCTCCTAATGTGATTGATTTACCGAAAGAGAAACTCAAGCAACTATTTAGAAAATTTGAACCATTGGCACCCTCAACATAGAAAACATAAAACAAGTTTGGGAAGATAGCTCCAATGAAAGATACATCCATGAGCATCTCACTTCAGAACACTCCATTGGACAATACAAACACAAGCCTTCCCCTGGACAACTCGATGAGTCTTCCTGCTTTGGACTATAACATTATTGAAGACATGAATTAGACACATGCGAAAATCTGTCTGTACAAACTTGCCAAAATCATGGGTTAGCAGGATATTTTATCGCGCGCAGTGGGGAAAACCTCCACAGACAATGCTACCTCTTCCAGCAATGGATCAAGTAAATCTCCTGGATCACTCACATTTTTAATCAACGTGCTTCACAGATAAGAAGCAAATTTTGTCCACTCACCGTTTTTTTCTTTCGAAATATTCAACTTCAATGTCTAGAAATGTTTGGTGGACTCTGGTGCATTAGTCAATATCATGCCACTCTCTATTGCTAAAAGGATCAATGCACAATGGAGAAGTATAGTTGTGGAGATCATCCAAATTGATTGAACATGTGTATCAACCATTGGTGAGCTCTAGGATGTGATCATCCAGTGATCGTCTGACGGACAAGTTCACTAGTGCATCAACATTGTGATTGATCGGAATTGGATCCTAAAACTCTCTAAGTTTTCATGACTATTTCAAATTATGCTAAAATATTCAAGTCCTAGAAAAGATCGAAGCTATCAGAAGGAATCCTCATAACAATTGCAGTTGTGGCCAGAGAAGAGCAACGAGGACCCTCAGTCGAGCATGCATACTGTTGGCCCATGGTAAAGTGCAATGGCACAAAACTGGCAAAACCAGAGGCAGATCAAGAAACGGAGGTGGATTCTGATACACAATTAGTGCGAAGCACTAATCGCATATCACAGGGCATCCAACTCAGTGAAGGAAAGCCCCAAAATGCTTGAACTCGAAAATGCTATAAAACTTAGAAAAGTAATTGTTTCAGTTTCGTAGCGCAGATTCCCCAAAACCGACAGGATATCTGAAGGCTTCGAGGTGGTAAGTAGTTTTGGCTGAGTCCCGCTTGATGCCACACGTCGAGTGACACGCGTCTGGTGGAAGAGAGAGGAAATCGTCTGCATCAGATGGGTAAACATCGTGCGACTTGTCCACTCGATATGAAGGACGACCATATGATCTAGGGGGTCTAGATCAACGATGAAGATACGTCCCAATGACTGACCAGATTTGATAGGTCAAAAAGCAAGATGATAGAGATTTGAATTTCAACATAGATGATGAGTTGGAAAACGATTCCTGTTCACGGGCGATCTGGAAGCAAACAGATTTAATAGTCATTCAAGTATGATTCAGGGAATCTAACACCTAGTTCATTAGCAAAAAGGTGGCCACCTCCCTGCAAAGCGTTACCCAGTGATGATGACACAGAGTAGAGGAATTTGCACAAACAGAGTAAAGGAAACCAAAAGGCTAGGAAGCAGAAATGAGCAGTCAAAGAGTAGACTGGCTTTAAAGCCATGAAATGACAGAAGCAAAAAAAAGAGGGAGATAATGAAGAGACATAGAAACCCAATAGTAGAGAACATAGAGCAGAAGCCGAGTTGACCGGAAGGCAACATTGAGACAGAAAGAGCCAAAGAGAGTGAGAGAGTCTATGTACTCCATTGAAGGCTTGAGAGGTTCAAGCAATCTACTTAGTATAGGCCTGTCATACTACTGTGACCCTCAGTGGTCGAGTTTCAGTAAGGAGACTATGTGCTCTCCATTCCTACTGACTTCATTCTGTTAGTGAGACTTGAATGGAGCTCACCGTTGTAAAAACTCTGCTTGAAAACATAATAGAGAGGCCACCAGTGAAGGGTTGGACCAAGAGACATAGCACAGGAGCATTGGGTGAACTCCTTATTAAAATTGTTTTGTTTACATGTTTTACTATTACATTTTCTCTAATTGCCTCAGTGTCTATGCATTTTAGCAATCTTATCAATCCATTGCATAAGTAATATAGGCACATCCATGCACATGAGTTCGTAATACCCTTCGTTCTTTATCCTGGATAAATTCCAAATCAAGTGGTATCACAGCATAGAGTTATTACGGTTAGACAAGCTTGTGTTGGATTTTGTTGTTGAACGCTAACTAGATCAAAGCTTAAATTAGGAGAAGGAGAATTGGTTGAAACTATCCCAGAAATTGGAAGAGTCTATTCTAAGAGGAAAATGTCGGAAGAAAGTCCCTTGGAATCAGACCCCCAGTTCATGGATAGTTTTATGACCTTGAAAGCCATGGTGGAGTAAATGTATATGGACTATAAGAAACATAGATATGAAGATGCATCAAGCTCCAAACAAGACAAAGGATTAGAAGAATCTCTCCTCCAATGATCACTCCAAAGGCAAAGACAAAGAAGAAAAATTTATCATGCCTCCTAATAGCCCTGAACATAAAAATAAGACATCTTTGATTAAATTAGATGTTAAATTTGATTTACCAAGATATGATGGAGAGTTGAATGTAGAGAAGCTGGATAATTGGATCAGATAGATTTATGTTTATTGTAGAGTGCAGAGTATTGATTCAGACAAGAGTAAGATTCAACTGGCCAACCTATGCCTTGGAGGCACTACCTTGGTATGGTGGGAAGGCAAGACACAAGCTGACATGAAGAAACATGGTAAGATTCTTTTTTTCTGGAGTGAATTTGTTTCTGCAATTAAAAAGAAATTCTATCCACTAGCCTACATGCAGCAAGCCATGATGAGCTGGCAAACTCTTCGACAACTAAAAGGGAAAAGTGTACAAGGTTACACTCAGGAATTTAGGAAAAGAGATTTGATTCTAGGAATTTCTTTAGACTCACCTGAGACTCTGTTGAAGTATATAGGTCGTCTACACAGCTACATGAGGCACACTATCCTCATGTTTATTTCCACTAGCATAGATGAGGTATCTGTTTATGCTACACATCTAGAAGCTAGAGGTAAGAATGGGAACCCAGAAGCTGGGGGATCATCCCAACCCACTGCAAGCAAAAATAAGGAGAAAATAAAACAGAAATGGAAAGAGAGGAAGACAAACACTGTGTAGAAGAGTAAGTCCTCATGCACTCACTGTAAGAAGGATGGGCATGATGATGAACACTACTAGATTCTGCATCAGGAGCTGAAACCTAAGAAGTTCAAGGGCAAGAAGAAGAAGACTGGTACAATTATTCAAAAGGATTTGGGGTCAGACTCAGGAGATGAAGCAACAATTGCAGCCATGGATATAAAAGGTAAAAATTCTGAAGCATCTACTAGTAATTCTACACAATCTACTGATAATGAAGAGAATGAGAGAAAAATACGTGAGCTTTTTCATGTTCGAGTTATTTCCAATCATCAAAAGATTGATACTTTGTTTGATAGTGGCTCATAAGTAAATTTAATTTCTGAAGCAATTATAAAGAAGTTGGGATTACTAACCACACCTCACAAGAAACCATATCCATTAGGTTGGCTATGTGGTAAAGCAAAGCTACAAGTGACTAGACAATGTAAACTTAAGTTTTCTTTTGGGTCAGCATTTGTAGATGAGGTTGAGTTAGATATAGTTCCTTTGGATATATGTGGGATTGTTTTAGGAAGTCTTTACTTGTATTATAGAAAAGCTATTTTCTATAGAGTTGAGAACATGTATCTACTCGTTAAACATGGAATCGAATATATTGTAAGAGCTCATAAGCTCAAGAATATTTATACTCTCATAAACTCAAGGCAGATGAAACGAATTGTAAATTCATGCAAACAATTTTTACTAATGGTTGTAAAGGAAAAGACACCTAATAAAACCAATGTATTTGAGGGCTGTGATGCTAAAAAACAAGCTGATTTAGAAAAAGTTGTTTCAAAATATGATGTATTGTTTCAAGAACCTAAAGGTCTGCCACCCAAAAAGGAAATAGTGCATGATATTAACTTGCAGCAAGATGCTCCATTACCTAACATCAGAATGTACATGTTGTCTGCTTTAGAGAATGCAGAAATCAAGAAGTAGGTACATGAGCTGCTCGAGAAGGGGTTCATCAGGCCTAGAACATCACCATGTGGGTTTCCAATTGTTTTGGTGAAAAAGAAAGATGGCCCATGGAGAATGTGCATTGATTACTGAGCACTAAATAAGATAACGATAAAAAATCGTTATCCCCTTCCTCGCATAGATGATCTATTAGATCAGTTAAAAGAAGCTGTTTATTTTTCCAAGTTAGACTTGCATACTATCTATCATCAGGTCAGAGTTGCAGAACAAGATGAATGGAAGACTGCTTTCAAAACAAAGCAGGGATTGTATGAGTGGGTAGTTATGCCTTTTGGCTTAACTAATGCTCCTACTACTGTCATGAGAGTAATGAATGATGTACTCAGACATTTTCTTGATGATTTTGTTATTGTATATCTGGATGACATTCTTATATTTAGCAAAATGTGGGAAGAACATTTAAAGAATGTTAAGCAGAAACTAGATGTTTTTAAAAGAGAAAAACTTTATGTTAAACTCTCAAAATGTGAATTTGGCAAAACATCTTTGAATTATTTGGGACATATAGTAGGGGGTGGTGAATTGAAGATAGATCCCTCTAAGGTTGTAGTCATTGTAAATTGGCCTAAACCCAAATCCGCTATAAATGTTAGAAGCTTCTTAGGGGCAACACAATATTGGAAAAAGTTTGTTTCTAACTTTTCCTTAATTGCTGCTCCCTTACATGCTTTAAAAGGATTGAACAAGGTGTTTTAGTGGGGAGGCAAACAACAAAAATCATTCGACACCTTGAAAGAAAAGATTAGTATAGCACTAGTACTAGCACTTTCTGATCTTCAATGACCATTTGAGATTGAAACAGATGCCAGTGACTATGCCATGGGAGGAGTGTTGATGCAGCACAATAAACCCATATATTATCATTCTCAGACATTTAATTCCACAGTAGTTAACTATGCTACATATGATAAAGAATTGTATGCATTAGTACAAAGTGTGAAAATGTGGAATAATTACTTAATGGGAAAAAAGACAGTTATACATATTGATCATCAACCACTTCAATATCTACACTCCCAAACTAAGTTGCAGCAATCAAGACACTATAGATGGATGGGTTTTCTACAACAGTTTCATTTAGTCATTAGATATAAAAAGGTCATACACAATAAAGTTGCAAGTATGTTATCTAGACCAATTATAAATGCATCTACTATAGTTAAACATAATTTAGTATTGCGGGAGAGGTACATTGAACAATATGCTCAAGATATAGATTTTAAAGATGTATATGCAACTTTAAGTCAAGGCAAATGGGTATAAGAATTGGATTATCATATTAAGGACCAACTTTTGTATCATTGTGAGAAGCTATGCATTCTAGAAACTAAAAGAGTAAAGATAATTCGAGAAGCACACACTTCTCTAATATCAGGTCACTTTGGTGTAAGTAAAATGGTTGCACGACTGCAAATATTTTGTTATTGGCTGAAAATGAATGGGACAGTTTCTAGATATGTAAGACGGTGTACCATGTGTGCTAAAAGAAAGCCCAACAATAGAAAACTAGGCTTATACACTCCACTACTAGTTCCTTCTCATCCTTGGGAAAGTGTTCCCATGGACTTTGTTGGAGAATTGCCTAAATCTAGGAAAGGTCATGACTATTATATGTTGTTGTCGATAGGTTCCACAAAATGTGTATTTTAATACCTTGTAGCAAACAGATAACAGTTGAACAAGCTGCAAAGTTGTTCTTTTAGCATGTATGGGTTCATTTTGGATTACCCACTTCCATAATATTTGATCGAGATACCCGATTTGCTCGGAAATTTTGGTCAAGCTTATGGGAATTGATGGACACCAGGTTGAAGCAAAGCATAGCTTTTCATCGACAAATAGATGGCCAAATAGAAGTGGTCAACAGGACAATGATCCAGTTGCTGAGAGGCTATTGTAGCAAGCATCCAAAACTTGGGGATGAACATTTATGCTATGTGCAGCATGCTTACAACTCGAGCTAAACATTCTTCTACACAAAGATCTCCTTTTGAGTCCTATTTTGGTTTCACACCAAGGTCTCCCTTGGATTTTGTCTTTGGTAAAGACATAGCAGTTGATGGACACAGTGATGTGGACAAAGCAACCAATTTTATTGACCAAATCCAAGAGATTCACCAGGAAGTACAGGAATAGCTAGGAAAGAGCCAAGCCAAGTACAAGGCAAGGCATGACAAGCATCGGATGGAGCATATTTCCAAGTTGGTGACCAAGTCTAGATGCATATCAGGAAAGATAGGATGTAAGGTGAAGGTAAGAAGTTGAAGTCAATAAGGTATGGACCTTTCAAGATACTTGAGAAAATTTGTGAGAATGCTTTTCGCCTTGATCTACCAGCTTACATGCACACATACTTAGTTGTTAATGAAAATAGCTTGAGACTATTTGAACCTTCATTAATTGAAGATCCTGAAGAGAAAAGTCAATTGCCTTCTATTGATGATATGTTACCTAAATATCTTAATGAGTTGCAGGAAGATGTAGTTCTGGATAGGAAGGTAAGAACTACACGTAGAGGTGACGTTGAGTGCCTCAAGATTGGACTCAAAGGTTCAAATCCAAGCAGTGTGAAATGGATAGAAATTGAGCAAGCGAGGAAGCAATACCCTCACTTGATTGATGCTTGAAAGAAAACCGACTTTTGGTAGTCCAAAAACTTTTTTAGTGGGAAGGCCGTGATCCGAATTGGATCCTAAAACTCTCTAAGTTTTCATGACTATTTCAAATTATGCTAAAAGATTCAAGTCCTAGAAAATATCGAAGCTATCAGAAGGAATCCTCATAACAATTGTAGTTGTGGCCAGAGCAGAGCAACGAGGACCCTCGGTCGAGCACATAGACCGTTGGCCCATGGTAAATCACAATGGCACAAAACTGGAAAAATCAGAGGCCAAATCAAGAAACGGAGGTGGATTCTAATACGTGATTAGTGCTAAGCACTAATTGCATATCGTAGGGTGTCCCCCTCAGTGAAGGAAAGCCCCGAAATGTTGTGACCCGAAAATTCTATAAAACTCGGAAAGGTAATTATTTCAGTTCTGTAGCATGGATTCCCTAAAACTGACAGGATATCAGAAGGCTTCGAGGTTGTAAGAAGTTTTGACTGACTCCCGCTTGATGCCACACATCGAGCAATGCATACCCAGTGAAAGAGAGAGTAAATTGCCTGCATCAGATAGGTAAAGTTCATGTGACTTGGCTGCTCGATATGAAGGACGACCGTAGGATCTGGGGGGTCTAGATCGATCGCGAAGATACGTCTCGATGATTGACCGTATTTGACAGGTCAAAAAGCAAGATGATAGGGATTTGAAGTTCGACATGGATGATGTGTTGGCTAACGATTCGTGCTCACGGGTGATCTTGAAGCAAACATATTTAATGACCATTTGAGTATGATTCAGGGAATTTGACACCCAGTTCGTTAGCAAATAGGTGGCCACCTCCATGCAAAGTGTTACCTAGTGATGATGACGTAGAGCAAAGGAATTAGAATGGGAAGAGGAAAGGAAATTAGAAGGCTAGGAAGCGGAAATGAGCAATCAAAGAGCAAACTGGCTTTAAATCCATGAACTAACAGAATTAGAACAAAGAGGCAGACAACAAAGAGACACAGAAAGTGAATAGCGGAGAACAGAGCATAGAAGCCGAGCTAACCTGAAAGCAGCATCGAACCAGACAGAGCCAGAGAGAGTCAGAGAGTCTGTATACTCCATTGAAGGCTTAAGAGGTTCAAGAAAGCTCCTCGATATAGGTCTGTCATACTACTATGACCATCAGAGGTCGAGTTCCAGTAAGAAGAGTCTGTGCACTCCATTCCTATTGACTTCATTCTATTAGTGAGACTCGAATTGAGATCACTATTGTAAAAAGTCTAATTGAAAACATAATAGATAGGCCACCACTGAAAGGCTGGACCAGGAAACGTGGCCCAGGAGAATTGGGTGAACTCCTTATTAAACTTGTTTTGTTTACATGTTTGATTGTTATATTTTCTCTAATTGCCTCAGTGTCTATGCATTCTAGCAATCTTATCGATTTGTTGCATAAGTAACATAGGCACATCCATGCACATGAGTCCATATACCTTTCATTCTTTATCCTGGATAAATTCCAGATCAGTGATATTGGACATCCAGAAAGAATATGGCTTACAACTCAGTAGAGACTGGTTAAACAATTTGCAAGGATACTTTGATACTGAATGCTCACACTTATGGCTTCTGTATCAGGGCAAAAGAAACTACATTCTAGTGTTGTCTCAAAGGTATATGAAGCACAATGTTAGTCCATTCAATGGTTAGAATGAATCGTTGGCTTTCACATAACTTTTTTTCGACAATTGCTTTATGGAAATGCAGCTAGGGTTTTATCTTCCATAGCAAAGCTCCAACCCACCAGATACACAGTTGGGTCTCCTTCCTTTCCCAACTTGTGAAAATGAAACTTGTACAATACTTTATAATAGTAGTAGCATTAGTGTTAACAGTACTAGCATGGCAAGTGGTCCTTGTACAGATGATGTGTGGACCTTGTATTTTGATGGATCAAAAATATAGGATGGCTATGGAGCCGAGTGTGTTTTGATTGACCCAAGGAAAAGAAAGAATTTAGTTTCAAGCAACTTGGATTTCGAGTGCACAAACAACACTGCTGGATATGACGCACTCATCTTTTGTTTGCACAAATCCCTCAACCCCAAAGTCATTATGCTTAAAGTGTTAGGTGATTCATAGATTATGGTATGGAAGGTATGGAACACCATACACTATGTCTCACCTCGTCTTAAAGGTTACCAAAAATATCTATGGTGACTTGTTTCTAATTTTCAAGATTTTAATAGCATATTTGTACCAAGAATGCACAATGCAACTGTAGATGCTCTCCCAAATGCAGTTGCTAGGATGACACCTCTTAGGGATAGATTTACTATTGAGAATTTGTATAAGTCATCTATCCTAGAAAACATAACTAATTTTGTGTTTTTTATGATGATGAACAAATAATGCATTTTATGGCCAAAGTTGACGTTTTCAAAGACACAGCCATAGATGAAGACATGCACAAGAAGTCTTTGCAAGACACACCTGATGACACACGAATAATACAACGTGTCATTCTAATCATATAAGGGGTCAGGCCATTTCAAAAAAAACTCATAAAATTCCATTTGTCACTTAAATCCCTCATAGAGAATGAATTTACTAAGTTGTTGGAATCTTAGATCATATACGAGGTTCATCATTCTATTTGGGTTTCGAATTTAGTTCCTGTAAGAAAGAAGTCCAAGGAAATCTACCTGTGCGTAGATTTCTGAAATCTCAATAAAGCCTTGGACAAAGATGAATATCCTGTGTTGTCTATGGAGCACATATTGCAGACAGTATCTGGAGCTGAAATGTTCTCTCACCTTGACAAATTTTCTAGATATAACCAGGTTCTAGTAGTAGAACCTGATAGACTTAAAACTACCTTCTGTACCAAGTGGGGTACATTTTCTTATAGAAGAATTTCATTTGGGCTTGTAAATGCAGGTGCAACCTTTCAGTGCGCTATGGAAATCACCTTCCATGGGCTCATCGGATAAAGCGTGGTGGTCTACGTTAATGATGTGACAGTGTTTTCAAGAAAGAGGTCAGACCACCTATGCCATATCAAGAAAATTTTTAAGTGGTGTCGAAGGTAGGGGATATCCTTGAATCCCAAGAAGAGTGTATTTGTAATGTTTGAGGGGAACCTCCTTTGGAATATCATCACCAAAAGTGGGATCAAGGTTGATCCAGACCGAGTTTGGCCTATCATGAAGATTCCTCACCCAATCAATAAGAAATTTATGCAGTCCTTCTTGGGAAAGATAAACTTCCTCTGAAAGTTTGGCTCAGATTATGCACAGATTGTCAAGCCTATCCAAGATATTATCAAGAAGGATGTAGTCTATGGCTAGGGAAAGAAGGAAAATGATGC
The DNA here is from genome assembly GCA_000404065.3 of Pinus taeda. Taxonomy (NCBI): domain Eukaryota; kingdom Viridiplantae; phylum Streptophyta; class Pinopsida; order Pinales; family Pinaceae; genus Pinus; species Pinus taeda. The sequence continues at coordinate 168,765 of APFE030104062.1, read as the reverse complement.
ATTTTCCCACATCAAGCAGGCAATAATAGATGCACTTGTGTTGTACAACCCATATTTTAGCAAATATTTCTTGTTGTATACATTCAATTGTGACAATTCACTCACTGTAGTGCTCACATAGAAGGATGAGATGAACAACGATTGCCCCATATCCTTCATGAGTGCAAGCATGCAGGGACCTGAGCTGAGATATCCTACCATAGATCATTAGGAATATGTTGTATAAAAGGCAATGAAATAATTCAAATGCTATCTATAGAAAAATCACTACATAGTCTTTGTGCCACACCCAACAGTCAGAGCGCTTCTTGTTCAATAAGAACAGGATGTAAACTGGATGACAAGACTTCAAGAGTATGATCTTGATATTAATTCAGTTCACATTGTCAAGGTTCATGGTCTTTGCAGACTTGCAATAGAAGTAGTGCATGCCCAAGAGGAAGAAGAAGAGATCGTTAGTTGGGAGCAAGAAACCGATATGTATAATATAGAGCGAGCACCACCCTCTTTGCACGAAAAATCTTGGTACAAAGAAGTGCACGAATACCTTAAGCACAACACCATGCCTTCACACTTTTCCATGCAATAGAAGAGGGAAATTTGCCTCAAAGGCTTGTCTTACTAGTTGGTGCATGGAGTGATTTATAGAAAACACAACAGCATAATTTTTCTCAGGTTCCTGGAGGCACAAGATTCGAAGAGAGGGATACATGAAATTCATGACAATCCAGCCAAAGGTCACTTCGTGGGTAAGAGAATTGTGCATGAAATCATGAGAGTCAATTTCTATTGGCCCACATTGTTTAAGGATGCACATGCTTATGTCCACAAGTGCTCGGTGTGCCGACATAACTCAAAGATCAGCAGTCCCACTACAATATATTATAGTGGATGAACCATTCCAATAGTGGAGCTTAGACATAATTGGGGAAATATTCCCCCATTCATCAAGGAAACACCACTACATTCTAACTACTATACATTACCTCACATGGTGGATGAAAGTAGTTCCACTCAAACAATTGAACGACCAGGAAGTCATCGGCTTCCTTCAATAGAACATCATCTCGAGGTTTGGCATTCCTGTATCACTTTTTTTTGACAATGCAACTTACTTCTCTTCTTTGAAACTGTATGATTTTGCATTGCAATATGGTATTTTGCTTAAACATTCACCTAACTACTATCCACAGGGAAATGGTCTTGTTGAATCAAGAAACAAGAATCTTATCTGAATCATCAAAACGACCATTTAATTTGAGTAGCGAAACTGGCATTCCGCCCTGGTGAATGCACTTTGGGATGACCGAGTTAAACTCAATACATCTCTAAACACATCTCCATACTTCCTTGTATATGGTAAAGAAGCCATCCTTCCACCCAATATCTACTTGCCTTCTCTTTAGTTATCCTAAGAATCTTGGGGCAAGCCATGTTTATTGATTCATCATAGGATGGACACATTATAAAAGTTACAAGAAGAATGGATAAAAGAAAAAGGAAAATTTACACTCCACCAGAATTGTATCAAGAGATGGTTCAATAATAAATATATAGTGAATGCTAGCTTTGTTGTGGGTGACTTAGTCTTGAAATGGGATAAACCCCATGAAGACAAAGGAAAACACACGAAGTTTCAATCTTTGTGGATTGGTCTGTACACAGTTCACAAAAAGCTTGGCCAAAGGACATATCACTTGCACTCACTTCACAAAAGGATTGACAACCTTCCTGTTAATGGAAAAGAATTAAAATGTTATTTTCAGTGATCTAGGGCCACACCCCACCCATGTACATAGCATGCTTACTTTTTCTCTGTTGCTTTGCTTCTTTTGTTTTGTTGTTTTACTTTCCTATTTATGATTTGTTTTTCTTTGCTTTGTTTTGGTTGTCTTGTCATTTTGCTTTGTAAATAAGTGTTTTCCTATTTTGCATTCTGGATTTTGAATAAGTATGTCCCTGAGTTTAAAGAGTCTTGTGACACTGCAGCACCTGGCCAGTCCTATGTCCATCTTCTCTGTGCTTGGTTGTAACTTTTGGTCGATGAAGCCTAGATGGATAATACGAACCATTTGTAAGGGAAGCTCTGGTCAAGCCATGGACATGTCTCCAAACTGGGAAACACCATGCCTATACTCATTCTTCTGCTCTGTTTGTTTATGTTTAATCCAACTAGTAGAAACAGATGAGGGGGAAAATATAAACGAGCAAAACTAAATCAGAGGTCTTATATGCTTCTCTGAATGAACAAACTCTTATTCTCGCAATAACTCCAGATCCCTCTTCCACCCCAAAAATAAATAAGTGTATATTCACATTCCTCTTTAAAATATACAAAGCCAAAAGAAGAGAAAGGCTTCTTGTGAAGAGAGGTGAAGCAAGCAAGTCCACTAGGGTATTTACCAGGCTCGCTGGCAGTGGAGCAATGTTTTTGTTCCTGCGTGACTCTACTGGGGTATTGTCTAGTCTTGTTGGTAGTAGAGAAACACCAAATATAAAAACTTATACTCTGCAAATATTAAGCTCACGAACCTAACTACTCTTTCCAATTTTGAAACATTGTGATCTAGCTAATAATTTTGTGGTGCTTAACTGAGTTGGTACAAGATGAACATTGTCTATCCATGGGGTAAGTGGAGAAGCCAAAGTAACCTACATAATGAATCAATACTTCCTAAACGACCAAGGCCCTGTGCTACAAATGAACCGAAACAGAGACGCTGGTATTCAACAAGTGTGTCACCAAGTGTTGTAGTGGCTACAACACCATCCAAAATTTTGGACTGCATCCAAATTTCAGAGCCTTCCTTGGTTTTTTCCACTGATGGTCACAAAGACTCGGGCTGATCCCATGAGCTCCTGTTGAGTTTTCACAACCTCTTTGCTTGATCGATCATCGGTCGTCTTTTGGCATGTTAATCACTATGTCATGCTTACGAGTTTGTTCTGGCATTTTGAAGGTTTCTATTTGTGTGTATGAGTTGTTCTTGCTCTGTTGACATCGGTCACATTCACACAATAAGTTGTAAACACTGTCGCACAAGTGTCGTCACGGTTGTTTGAATACATATTTCAACTGTCGTACTTGTCACTCTCGACCTTCGAGTCTGTCTGACTGAGCAAATGTTGTCTTGTTGGTTTGAGGTTTCTTTTCATTGATTCATGCTAAGTGTGTGGTTACATTATCATGTTTTCATGAGTACACTTTCTTTCACACTTAGTCAATTTTCCTGAAAATCTGTCGATTGGACAACCCTCCATCAACTGGATCTGATCTCAGTAACCTTTCACTACTGCCTAGAACTACACAGAGCTTGAGGCTATCCTCTGAGCAGATTGCTCTATACAATTTTGGAAATGAGCTAGCTAACTGACTATCACAATTACGTAGAATTTCTCCACTCTGTGCTTCCCACAAGACCTCCCATCAAGCCTACCACTAGTCAACTAGAGAAAGAACTTGAGCTATGACCCTAGGATGTACTGAGCTCCAAAATTGCGCAGAGTTGTCTTGCCCTGCTCATCTTACCTGCTCTGCAACCAGCTCAGGAATTGTGTAGAGCTTTCATACCCAACCCTTCTTCCATGCATTACAACCAACTCAGAAATTGTGTAGAACTGTACGAGCCCATACTATCTCTCAGGACTGTGTGCTTTTGATCAGCGAATCCCATAGCTCGAACTTGTGCTTCTCTAGAAAATTAGGCAAATTTTTTTTGCCAATTCCTCTTGTTGCCCACATTGTCTTTCCTGGAGAAACTATGTGGATCCCAGCTAGATGAACTACCTAGTTCTACCTGGGAAAATTGCATAGATTGGCCGAGCAGGTCCCCGACACCCTACCTAGCCTTCCTCTCGAAAGCTGCACAGTTCGTATCATGATATACTATGAGATTTTTGGATTTGATGTCGTTTTGTCATGAGTGATTGTAGGTAGATCGATAAAAAATGGCACAATGATGAATGAGATGGAGAAGAGGCGAATGATAGAAGAATTTCCCGCAGTCAAAGGAGCACATGAATCACATTGAGCAACCAAGCGAAAGGGACACATTCACTTGCACCATCAAGCAAAGACCAAGACCATCGAAGACCCTGCACACTTTTCCATGTGGAGGTGAAGACATGTTACGCTGGGAGCATATCATCACTCAGTAGCACAACAACTTGACATGGACACCACAGTTAGCTGGTACATGTCAGCAATGTCATGTCAAGTTGTGTCATGAGTTGTCTCGGCCACATCACTACTATGGGCCATACTTGTTGTAATCAATGTAATGTAAAGTGGAATTCCAAGAGACCCACATATGAAATCAAAGAGTCATTTAGAGTTGAAAATTCATAGGAAGTCAAATAGTCATGAGGGAAGTCGAAGATTTATCAGGGTCAGTTATACCCCCTTGGCTATATATACCCCCTCATGGTATGAGCAAAGGACTTTTCACCTTAGCTCCTCCAGCATAGCCTTGAGAGTTTGTAGTATGTTCTTTGAGGAGTGAGCAGTGGCTCCAATGTCCCACTACTAGGACTAGTGATGTATGGTGTATAGACATGTCTTGTACCTTTTTCTTACTTTAGAAGCATGGCTCAGGCCAACATGTTTTCACACATGTTTTGTATCTATTTGTAAGACTATTCGGTTATTTTAGTACTCATATTGTTGAACATGTGTTGTATTGTTTATCAATGTTGTACCATCAATGTGGACTACTCCATTGGGCATTAGACAAACCATATTTGTATATTTCTTCATGTTAATGACTATCACGCCCATGTGGACTATTGCACTGGACAGTGTATGTGCTTTCCCTTAAACTTTGGTTTTCACAACTGCCGCTTCTCCTATGGACTATTCCACTGGATGTTGGACAAAACATTCTTGTTCTCCATGTGTGTTTCTTCCTAGGTTGGGACTATTCCCTCTTATCGAGAGGCTCACTTGACCTCCCCCTTTTGATGGTAAGAGAACCTAGACACAGAGTTACATTAAGCATTCACCAGGCACACTCACCTCACTCTCTTGGAGTTACAAAAATAATACTCTCATGTGTTGATAAAAAAGAGCTAAGGAAAATCTCTAAGATAATGGGAACTGGGCCATCATGCCGAATGGGACTCCTACACCAAACTGTGTGAGGTCTAGTTGGGATTTCATATTGAGGAGATCCCCTGAATATCGGCGGGTCCAACACCGCCAATAGAAGGGAAAAGGGAATAAATCTCAAATCAAACTAGAATCTAGATAAATGAGCAAGAAGAAATACTTGTCCAAAATAAATGCTTCAGTTGTCATGAATTTGGGAACTATGCTACAAAGTTTGCACACAAAAATTTTGCGTGAAGAACTTAGAAGGAGGATGTAATAGCGCTAGTGAAAATTCAGTGTAAAAAATATATAAGGCCACGGTGATGGGACATGTATTCTAAGCTAAATGGTGGTGGAAACATCCTAGTGGGTGTTGATTCGGTTTATTATGGCTAAGCAAATTGGGGAAGGAAATGTCTAAGGCATTAAAGAGGAAAAAAGGTATTTTGGCACATTTTTTTTATGAAAATAATGTAAATTAGGAGAAAAGGAAGGTGAAAGGTCACAAGTTTCATGTGAGGATGAAATTGAAGGAAAATAATGGAAAATGAAGAAAATAGATGCCTCATTAATAAAAAGGCTTCTGAAGATCAATTAGTAGACTCTTGGCTAAGACTTGATTGGTTTAGTTTTGGAGCTCTCGCATTATTCTCTCTCTCTCTCTCTCTCTCTCATGGTCATGGATACTTAGAGTTTTCTTGGAGCACTCTTGGAGGGTGTGGCATATTGGGATTCTTGGAGCAAGAAGGCAAAGGAAGAGAAAGAAATCCCAAGAAGGCATCAACATCAGCAACTACAATAAATTTTCTTGCAAGTACCGAGTTGCATGTATGATTTCTTTAGTAGTTTGGACATGCATGGCATATGCATGTGGATTCTTGGTCATGATCTATCATTGGCACAGAGGTTACCTGGATTAGAGTGGGTTGCCTACTCTTTCCATTTCCTAGATAGCCATGGTGATTGTGGGTTTTCTTTCATGATTTGATTTTGGTTGGTTCTCATGATTCCTTAGCTTGGGTTGAGTTATTAGTTCCTAGAAGCCCTAGTTGGACAAACGCTCTGGAATCCCTGTAACAACTTGGGTTGAGTTACTAGTCTAGGAGCCCTTGGTTGGAAAAGTTACCTAGAAGCCCTTGGTGGGTTGAGCTACTAGTCCCGAAAGCCTTGGTTGGAAAAATGGTCTAGAAGCATGGTGGTAGCTGTGGTTTGAGTTACTAGTCCTAGAAGCCTTGGTTGGAACAAATGCTCTAGAAGCCCTAGAAGGCTTGGATGGATACCAATCTGATAATGGTTTTGTGATGTATGACCTTGAGGTGGAATCATTGTTTAATTGGTTGAAGTGGATGGCCTCTAGAAGCCCTGAATGAATTTTGATTTATTTTTTCTATGAGATCCCACAATCATGCTTGGAATATTGCACAAGGGTGAATGGCTGAAGAGATATTTGGCTCGACCATTCTACGGTCGAGTGGAACATGGTAGTCCCATCTATGGTTGGTTCATTGTATTCATTAGTGAGAAATCCTTTCCCTTTATTTCCATGTGTAAAGTTACTAATGTATTTATGGATTTGATGGTTGTCATGTTTATTGTATTTATGTTCCTATTATGCTGGTTATATGCACATTTTATGACAACAATTAGGTATGTCTCTCCACATTTTTTTACTTTTATGTGAATGGAAAATGTTTCTATGACCTGATAGATGATAATGCACAAATAGCATAAGGGAACAATGGTTCATCATGATTCTCAGGACTGCACTTAACTTTTTCATTTACACTTGTAGATTACATGTTGATGAAATGTTTGATGAAATGCTTGTCATGGCTAGTAGCAATCCAATAAAGGTCTTGAACAAGTATTTTCTTTAGTACTTTCATTTGGACATTACTTTACTGATTTGAAGAGATGGATCAGTTCTTGGTAATGTCTTGGGCTCTTACCCTGAAAAAGTAGCTTAAATCCCAGGGTCATTCGCACAACACTAACAATTTTTGGTCCACAGTCATTGGTAGGCAAGCCTGTAAGAGTGAACTTAGGTTGTTGGTCACTCCCTTACCCATAGCATGGGAGCCATTATGGCCCGAGAGAGCTAAAACTATAGTGGGACTTAGGTACAAACTATCTGAGTGGATGACATGTCTTCTAAGGGTTTTGTTGATGATGTTGTATGTCTATATGGTGTGTTTATGTTGGTTCCACTTCCTTATTGTGACATAGGAGGTAGAATCATATCATAGTGGCCTCTCGTCACATGTTTACCTTGGTTGGTCGGTTGCTTGGGTAGATGTGGGAGGAGGGTGTTACAGAGTGGTATCATAGCCAAGTTGCACTCTCCTTGGGTTATGTGTTGGTTATGCATTCATGTTGGTTGCATATGTGTTCCTTATGCATGTAGTCCATGTTCTTGTTGCATTTTCATGGTGTTGATCATGGTTGTAGTGATGTCACCATGTAAAGGTTGAAAGTGTGGTCATGGAGTATGTCTTTGTGTGTGTATGGTTGACTATGCATTATTATGCACATCAGTGTTCACATATTATCAAATGCACGTGAGTTGGTGGTTGTTGTCATGCATAAGATCATGGTTTATGTACTTTAAATGGTCACGCATTGATGACTGGGCTCTAGCTAGAATGATGTGTGTATGGTTTAGTACTCACGTGTTATATGTATATATGAAGTTGTTATGCATGTATGGTCTTGGTTATAGTTATGCATGAATAGTAGGTCAAAAATACCTTGTGAATTCATTGTATGCAATTTAGGTCATCATGATGTTATTGGTTTTTAGGATGCTAATGTGTTGACCTAGATAGAGAAGGAAATCCAAACTATGAAAGTAAGGTTCCAACATTATACTTTCGGGTAAGAGAAGACTGCCATATATGTATGGTATGTTGGGCATGCATGTATGTAAGTTAAGGATCATTATATGCATTAGGTTTATATACATTAGTTTTATGTATATGTTTTTAATGCTATGGTTACATACTATTGGGTTATGTTATATTCTTTCCACGACTAGCCCATCTAGTTAATCGGGGGTTAGAGGGGGGGAGGTCACAGGGGGTTTGAGGGGTACTCGTAACCCCACTTTATGGGGTCTAGGGCAGCGCTCCAGAAAATTTTGGTTTTGGACCCGATGTTAGGTTGGGCAGACCCACCTATGGTTTTGTGCATGATTTTCAGACATATTTTTTGGACGTGACAGTTTTTGGTCCATGGTTTTGGACACGATGGTTTTCAATCCATGGTTTTGGATGTGATGGTTTTCAGTCCATGGTATTGGATGCTTCGACATGTATAAATATGTATTGTAACATTGAAAGGAACATAATGAAAAATCAAGCTGGTAGTCCCAGTTTTGGGATCCAGGAGAAATCTCTGTGTATATGTGTTTTATGTGTTATGCTGTCGCGTTGTTTATTTGCTATGTTTTAGAATTCATATGCAAGTAATTTCTGTATGGGGTTAAAACCTACATTTGGTATTAGAGCTGTTTTGGCTTCAAGGGGATGCCTTTGTTGCTAAGGGGTTCCGCTCAGGCCTGTGGTAGACCCTATTCAGTGGGAGATCTATGAGATCGATTATGTTGGTGAAAGAAAATGGCGAGCAATGGAAAGATAGAGATCGATAAATTTAATGGTCAAAGTTTTGAGTTGTGGAAACTCAAGATGGAGGATCTATTGGTGGATAAACAACAGTGTATTGTGATAGATATAGGTACTAAACCAGCGGGAGTGTATGATGAAGAATGGAAGAACTTGGATCACAAGGCAAAGAGCACAATACGATTGTATGTCTCAGATTCAGTATTGCTAAATGTATCAGGGGAAGCTACGAAAAAGGTTTTGTGACAAGTTAGGGACTTTCTACCAATCTAAGTCTGTGGTGAATAAACGGTTCCTACGGAAAAAGCTATATAACCTGAGGATGAAAGATGAAGACTCGGTGACAGAGCATCTGAATGCATTTAATATTGTGGTAAGTCAATTAGTATCTATTAATATTAAAATTTCATATGAAGATAAGTGCATCAGTTTCTTGTGTTCTCTACCAGATTCATGGGATAGTCTCGTTATTGCAATAGGTTGCAATGCAACTACCTTGAAGTTTGATGAAATATTGTCATCCTTGTTGACGGAGGAGATGAGATGGAAAAATATGGAGAGCGAAAATGGTGATGCCTTGTATGTATGAGGACGGTCCCAGAACAGAAAAAAAAATAAGTCATCGAGTGGGAGATCTAAATCTCCAGGAAAACTTGTAAAGGTGGTGTGTTGGAAGTGCGGAAAGGAAGGGCACTACGAAAGGGACTGTAAATCTAAACCTCTTGATAAAGGAAAGGGATTCAATGATGCTCCTTCTGTAGAGACGAAAACCACCTCAGATGAAGGTGGGTATGTTTACTTGGCTTCTTCAAGTACACATGTAGATCATGAGGCATGGTTGATTGACTCAAGTGCATCCTTTCACTTCACTCCCCATAGAGAGTGGTTCTGCGAGTATGAGAAATACGATGGTGGTGATGCCTTCTTAGGGGATGAAAGGAAGGCTAGAATCGTTGGTCATAGAAAAGTAAAATTGAAGTTGCAAGGTGGAAGGGTTAGAACACTTCCAGGTGTTCTGCATATTCCTTCATTGGCCAGAAATCTGATTTTTGTAAACAAGTTAGATGATGCAGGTGTAAAAACAGTGTTCGAAAAGGATACCTACAAAATGGTTCGGGAAGCATTGGTATTGATGTGGGGAGTTCAGATTGGAAATATGTACAAGCTGTAAGGTAGCACTGTTGTTAATGGGTGCAACAATTCTATGGTTCCTGAAAGTGGAGCATAAAATCTAGTGGTATTTGGAGAGAAGACCATGTTGTGGCATCAAAGGCTTGGACATATTGGAGAGAAAGGCCTTCGAAAACTTCATGGTAAAGGTATGGTAGATGGTATGAGTAATAGCTCTCTGAATTTTGATTTTTGTGAAAACTGTGCATATGGGAAGCAGAATCAGGTGAGTTTCCCCTCTGGTAGTAAGAGGGCGAAATAGATATTAGAGCTTGGGCACAGTGATGTGTTTGGACCTATGAAGGTTCCATCACTAGGTAAGTCTGTGTACTATGCATCATTTATAGATGACTTCTCAAGGAATACATGGATATATTTCCTTAAGAAGAAATATGAAGTTTTTGATGAGTTTAAAGAATTTAAGGCTCTTGTGGAAAATCAGACAGAGAAGAAGATAAAGGTGCTGACGACAGATAATGGTGGAGAGTTTTGCAGCAAGGAATTTGAAGAATTCTGTAAGAAGTGTGCTATAACACGACAGAAGACTACTCCATATACACCTCAGCAAAATGGAGTTGTAGAAAGAATGAACAAGACGTTGATGGAAAGGGCAAGAATCATGCTCAGTGGTGCCAGGTTAGGACAGGAATTCTGGGCAGAGGCAGTGGATATTGCATGTTACCTGGTCAATAGGTCATCTTCATTAGTGTTGGAGGATAAGACTCCACAAGAGGTATGGACTGGTAAGAAACCATCTCTTTCACATCTAAGGGTATTTGGATGTGATGCGTATGTAGATGTTCGAAAGGAGAAGCGAACCAAGTTGGATAGTAAATCTGAAAAGTGCGTCTTTATTGGGTATAAGGATGGTTTAAAGGGTTATAAACTTTGGAACCCAGTAATAAGGAAGGTTGTGTACAATTGAGATGTGGTGTTCAGAGAGGTGAAAGATGTTATTAAAAATGAAGTCCAACCAAAGGAACCTGAGAAGATAGAGTTTGAGCTAAAGGATGATGAATTAGACTCTATAGCAGAGGAGGAATTGTAAGAAGAAGAGCCACAAACTCCAGCTATGAGAAGATCAGTTTGAGAAAGAAGGAAGCTAGAAAGGTATAGTCCATCTGCTTTCTATTCAAATTTTACTTTGTCTGTTACTAATGATGATCCCAGAACTGTGAAGAAAGAAGTGGATTCAGAGGATGGAAAACTCTGGAAAGAGGCCATGGTTCATGAAATGGCATCTTTGCACAAAAATGAGTCTTGGGATCTGGTGGAGTTGCCATCTAGAAGGAAACCCATTAGCAGTAAATGGGTATTCAAAAAGAAGACAAATGCAGAAGGAAAAGTGGAGAAATACAAAGCTCGGTTGGTAGAAAAAGGTTATTCCGAGGTGTCGGGAATTAATTTTGGTGATATTGTTTCTCTTGCTGCCAAGGTAACTTCTATTAGATTACTTTTATCTGTTGCTACTACTTTTTATTTTGAGGTAGAATAGATGGACGTGAAGACAACATTTCTTCACTAGGATCTAGAAGAGGAAATCTTTATGAAGCAACCCGAAGGCTTTGCGGTGAAGGGTAAGAAAGAACTGGTATGCAAGTTAAAAACGTCTTTGTATGGGTTAAAACAGTCACCAAGGATGTGGTATCAGAAATTTGATACATTTATATGGGGACTTGGCTTCACCAAAAGCAAAGCAGATCAATGTCTGTATTTTAAATTAATTGGTGACCATGTTATTTATCTGGTCTTGTATGTGGATGATATGTTGTTGGTTGGAAATGACAAAGAAATTATCCAGGATGTGAAGACCCAATTGTCCTCCAAATTCGACATGAATGATCTTGGTGCTGCAGACTATATTTTGGGGACAAAAATTAAAAGAGATTGGGAAAAGAGGAAGCTTTGGTTAAACTAGAGGAAGTATGTCGAGATAATACTGCAGAGGTTTAGTATGCAAGATAATAAACTGGTGAAGGTTCCTATTCCTGTAGGTCTGAGGTTATCTGTTGAACAGTGTCCTAAGATAGAAGAAGAGGAAGAGGACATGTCCCATGTTCCATATGCAAGTGCAGTTGGTAGCCTGATGTATGAAATGGTCTGTACTAGACTAGACATTGCACATGTAGTGGGAGTATTGATCAGGTTTATGTCAAAACTAGGAAAAGAGCATTGGACAACAGTGAAATGGGTTTTCAGGTATTTGCATGGCACTAGTGATTATGGCTTGTGCTACCAAGGAAGACCAAGATTGGATAGAGTGTTGGATATTCATGGCTTTGTTAATGCAGACTGTGCTAGAGATCTGGATCAAAGAAGATCTACAAGTGGGTATGTGTTTAACCTATTTGGAGGTGCAGTCAGTTGGATGAGTAAGAAACAATCTGTAGTGGTACTATCAACTACAGAGGCAGAATACATGGTAGCCACTCATGCAAGCAAGGAAGCAGTTTGGTTGCAGAGATTGTGTTCAAGTATGGGGTTAGTACAGGGAGCTATAAGGATAGACTGTGACAGCCAAAGTGCAATTTCTTGGCAAAGAACCCTGCTTATCATTCAAAGACAAAGCACATTGATGTTCAGTATCACTTTGTGAGGGATATGATAGAAGACAAAAAGGTGTTGCTGGTAAAGGTGGACACTTTGAAGAATACTGCAGATGCATTGACAAAATCTGTGAGCTCTGAGAAGTTCTCTTGGTGTAGAGAAACAATGGGCATTGCAGGGTTGGATAAATGACTAAGCTCTCTTGTGCTGTGGAAAGAAAACAACAAATGGGAGAATGTTGGGTTGTGTTATATTCTTTCCACGACTAGCCCACGTAGTTAACCGGGGGGTTAGAGGGGGGTCGGAGCTCCCCCTTCGTTGCGTCGATTGTGTAGCAGGGGGGTCACAAGGGGTTTTCATGCACAAACCTTCTGTTGCCCAACCATTTTCTCAGCTCAAAAATTGCGCATAGATGATCAGCAGGTCGACCTCTCAGCCTTAGTGAAGTTTCCCTCGCTAGCAGCTCCAAGCAACAGACTGCTAGTTACCTCCAGGAATTTCGTAGTCTCTGCTACCAGTGACCCTTTGGGAATTGCATAGTCTTGGCTGCCAGTGATCCAACAACCAACTGCTAGTTCCCTCTACGAATTTCGCAGTTTTGGCTGCTAGGCTCCCAGGCAGTTCCTCCTGAAAACTACCTGCTAACCCTCCTTGTAGCTCGACATATTCCCAAGAAAATTGCGCAAATTTGGCCTTCCGGCCCCTACTGCTCGCTCATTCCAAAAACTACGCAGATCCTACCTACCTTGCCTTCCTGCAGCCTAGACTGTCCCTCCCAAAATTTGTGCAATTTTGTCTTCCAGCCGAGCCAAACCTCGCAGGCAGTCACTATCGACTTTGATCGCCCATCCCCCTCACTCAGTGACTCTTGCGTAGTTTTCATCAGCAGTGCTTGGAGCCATCATCCTGCTTCATAACCTTTCTGCCTCTCCTAGTCACCTACATCTGAAATGATCATGCGTTATGGTAGACTAGGAGGTTTTCGATTTGATGTCGTTTTGTCATGAGTGATTGCAGGTACGGGTACACCAACAAACATGGCACGATGGCAAATGGGATGAATGAAGGGAGCACATGCATAAGGAAAGGTTCATCAACAAATGAACAAACGATGCATGCACCTTCACGAACAAATGAGCTTGTCAAGCCTCCCAAAATTCAAGCAAGGAAAAACATCCCTAAGCTTCATCAAGCGAACCAAGGATCATCGAAGACTTCACGCGCTTCGCCATGCGGAGGTGAAGCTGTGATACATCATGAAGACATCCATAACCCAGCAGCACTATAGCTCAACATACACTCTAGCAATAACACGAATGTACCAGCACTATCATGTCGAGTCATGTCATGAGTCATGTCGCCCACATCTCTACTATGGGCTATGTTGTCAATCAATGTAATGTAATGTGGAAGTCCAAGAGACCCACTTGTTGTACAAAGAGTCATGTAAAGTCGAAAAGTCATGGAATTCAAATAGTCATGAGGGTAGTCGAACAACCACAAGGGTTAGTTTCACCCTTGGCTACAAATACTCCCCTCATTTGTACATGAATGGACTTTTCACCTCAGCTCCTCCCACATAGCCAAGAGAGTCAGTAATCTTTTCTGTGAGGAGTAAGTAGTGGCTCCAACGCCCCACACTCGGGGTTAGTGATGTATGGTGTAACGATGTGTCCTGGAACTTTCGCTTAATTCAGAAGCCTGCTAACAGGCGAACACTTTTTAACACATGTATTTTAATTGTTTTAAGACTAATCTTTAACACTTGTGATGCATGTTGCTTTAACCTGTGTTCTACATCTGAACTATTTCACTTGTTGTAATACATAATCTATTAATGGAAATGTGTTGTATATGTTGTTAATGTTGTCTCGCCCGTGTAAACTACTCTCCTGGACAACAAACAGACCTTTCACATAAAACTTGTTGTAACAATCGTTGCACTCATTCAGACTCATCCGTTGAGGGTTGTACGTGTTATCTTACCTTGTGTGTTGTGATTTCCGCATCCGTGTGGACTGCTCCTTTGGAAGCTATGCATGTCCTACTGTGTTGTGTGTTCCTAGCCGAGTTGGGACTTCATCCCAACCAACTTGGGACTCACTCGCACCCTCTCCCTCTACAATGAAAGAACCATTGACACAAGTGACACTTACACTCACCAGGCACGCGAACCTCACTTCTCGAAGACAAAGCAGACCACTCCCTTATGCTGACAAGCAAAAGTTGAGGCAAATCCTTAAGACAATGGAAAACGGGCCATCATACCAGATGGGACTCCCACACTAAATGGTGTGAGCTCTAATTGGGACTTCATACTGGGGTGATCACCTGAATGTTGGTAGGTCCAGTGGCGCTAGAAGGAGGGCAGCCAGTTGTATATGGATGAAATTCCCCTCACACTCATTCATCAACCATCTGGTCAAGGCAGTAACTCGCACTCCCTCTCACCTACACACAACTTTGCAATTGGTTACTCCTCACCTCCTAGAATTGAACACGAGATTCCATATCATCAAATTCGCTCCATTCGTCCCATCACTTGCTAGTTCGCGAAAGGAGTTGGATTGATCCTTGACAGACAACATCTTCCACGCGCATCTAGGAAGCCAAAAGCTACTCCCATAGGAGTTGTTGTATCATCGATGGAAGAAGCAATCCTTGCCACTCTTGAATTTCTAGAAGAAGCTATTGAAGACGGAGAGGAACCTCTAATCTTCTGGCAAGGCGAACAAGACACTCTTGTGATCTTGGGATCAAACTCCGGTACAGGAGGCGAAGGGGAAGGTAGTAGAGGAGGTGGAGGTAGAGACGAACCAACAGACTCTAAGCCGGAACCATCAGACTTCGAAAGAGAGGAAGAGGACGAAGAACAAGAAGAGATGGTTGACTCAAATTTTGAATGTATGACTCAGGGAGCATTGGCTCTCCCAGTCGTTCTGCACAAGATGTCAAGGTGAGCGAAGAGAATGAACATCAAGTGCGACCGTGATAGCACAGTGAAGGTGGAATAACACTTAGACAACTTCTAACTACAAATGTAAACCCTTGAGGTACGTTATGATGATGTAGCATGTAGATTGTTCCCATGTAACTTGGATGGTCGCACAACTACTTGGTATCACAACCTTCCACTGAACTCTATACAGAACTAGGTTGCATTCAAACGCATGTTCCTTAAGAAGTTCGTTGATGACAAGACCACAACCATGCTACTCAAAGAGTTGGGAAGCCTCAAGATGGAGGGAAAAGAGAAAGTGAAAGATGTCAATCAAAGCTTTACAGGTGTATTGAACAAGTTCGCAACAAACACTAAACCTCATGACTCCATCACCACTGATTACTACACGTCCACACTGCCAACCAGCATTGCGTAGTTCGTCAAGCGAGTTGCGAAACCAACACTATTGGAAAACTGTGAAGAGGTTATCAATGTTGAGAAAGACCTGCGTGCAATTGGAGTCATCAAGGATGATGAATCAACAAAGGAATCCAAGGATGCGAGCAGGAAGTCCCAAACAACGATGAGCAAGGGTAGAGATAAGGAAGCAACTAATATTGAGACCCTCACTTGTCTTGTCAAGAGCTTGACCCCGAAATGTTCAAACTCAAACAACATAAAGCAGACACATTTGCAAGTAGTCACCCACCTAGGCAGAGATAAGCAAGCAGCTCATCAAGCACCAGCCAATTTGTTTCAAAAACTGCACAGAAGCCTGTGTTCTAGCTCGAACAGTGTGTAGATCCAAAATTTTGTTCTTTCCATGAAGAACATCATCCTGAGAAATCTTGTTCAGGCTGGAAGCGAGTAAATAATTTCTACAGTTGTACACTCGATGCGGGAAGCAATATGTAGGAGCAACAGGAAGACACCAACAATGACGAAGAGGTTACACCTGATGATCCATCAAGCTCTGGGCATGTGGTGAATGCGTATCAGTGCTCACAAACAATGTCAAAGATGAACACCGAGAAACAACCCCGAAAGCAAACTGACCATTACAATCTTAGGAGTAAAGGGGCTCCCCCCACACTTGGGGAGATGCAAGAAAAGATCAGATTGTTGATAAGGAAGATCGATCCATCGGTTGCCCCAAAGCAGAAAAGACAAAGCAAGTCCGGGAAGACAGCGGTGGACAAAAGCACATCAATGAGCAGCAAGATGCAAAACACTCTGTCAGACAACACGAACACTCATTTTACCCCGAACACCTCGGTGAGTCTACCACCTCTAGATTACAACATTGTTGATTACATGAAGAAAACTCGGGCGAACATTAGTTTTTTTGAGTTGGCTAAGATCCAGAGTCAGTGAGATATCCTACTGCGCGCATTGGGACAGACCGCAACAGACAGTGCAACCTATACCAACAAGGGAGCAAGCACACCTCCCATATCACTTTCCACAGTTCTCAATACACTCTGGATGGAAGAAAAAAACTTAGGTTGCCCTCCATTCCTACTTTCATTTGAAGTTTTAAACTGCAATGTTCACAACTGTTTGGTTGATTCCGGCGCGGCGGCCAACGTCATGCCGCTCTCCATTGTTAAGAATATCAATGCATAATGGAGCGAGACATCCGCGCGAATTATCCAACTTGATCAAACATCGGTACCAGCCATTGGTGAACTGCGAAACGTAATCATCTGACTATCCTATGACAGTCGAGTCCACCTATGCATCAACATAGTCGTCGTGGACATACCAAAATCATATGGTCTATTACTCAACAAATATTAGTCCAGCAAGCGAGATGGATATTTTGCTACAGACTGGTCTCACATGTGGCTTCCGTACAAGGGCAAGTGCAACCAGATCTTGGTAGAATCTGAGAGGTACATGAAACATAATGTCACTCCCATCAATGGCGAGAATGAATCGTTGGCCTTCGCAGAACTCATATTCGGCAATTACCTCCTTGAGACAACATTGGGGTGTTATCCTGCATGGCCAACGCCAACCCCACCAGATGTGTAGTTGGGACTCCTTCCTTGCCCAACTGATGGTAATGAAACTTGTACAACACATTGTACCAATAGTAGCAGTAGTAGTAGCAACAATAGTAGCAGTAGTACTAGCACATCAAGCATTCCATGTAAAAATAAGCTATGGACCATGTACTTGATGAATCAAAGACACAAGACGGCTCAGGAGCTGGGTGTGTTCTAATCGACCTTTGCAACAGGAAGCATCTGGTATCAAGTCGCTTGGAGTTTGAGTGCACAAACAATGTAGCAGAATATGAAGCACTCGTGTTGGGCTCGCAGAAATCCATCAACCTCAACGCAGTCATACTCAAAGTGGTAGGTGATTCAGAGATAGTGGTACAGTAGGTGCGTAACACCATTTGCTGTTTATCGATGCATCTCAAAAGTTACCAACAAGAGGTATGGCGACTAATATCAAACTTCCAAGAATTTAATATCATTTTTGTACCACGTATGCGTAACGCAACTTCCAATGCATTGGTAAATGTAGCCTAGAGAATGTCACCGATTAGGGATAAATTTATTATTGAAATTTTGTACAAACCATCTATCTGGGACAACGTAACTAGCTTACGTGTGTTTAATGATGATCAACAGATACTGCATTCCATGTCCAATGCTGACGTCTTCAAGGATGCAGCAATAGACGGCGATGAGCATGAGCGCTCTCTGCAAGCAGAAGCTAGTAACATGAAAGGCCACATTATCACAAAAGGTGTGGGATCATTGGAAAAGCTATATGACTTTCAAGGACGATTCCAGGGGCCAAGGAACAACAAGACCCACAATTCCATCGTGAGGCATGAACTGATAAACCTGGGAACATAACATGATCCAAAGTTTGTCAATCTTGGTACATGTTGTACACAGTAAGAGTGGCAAGCCTTTATCTGCTTATTCAACCAGTACCGAGATGTGTTCTGGTGGATGTATGATGATCTGAAAACTTATGACACGTGGATCATCCAACATATCATCCCAATCAAAGAAGGGGTCAAGCCGTGTCAACAAAAGTTGAGGAAAGTACATCCGTCACTTGAACCCCACATACAGAAAGAGATTACTAAGCTATTGGATGCACGGATCATATACAAAGTTTGACATTCCACATGGGTCTCCAACCTTGTTCCTGTACGAAAGAAATCCGAGGAAATCCGCATGTGTGTCGATTTGTGAAACGTAAACCACGCCTCGGACAAAGACAACTACCTCATGCCGTCCATGGACCATATTTTGCAAATAGTATCTGGGGCACAAATGTTTTCTCTCCTTGACGATTTCTCAAGATACAATCAGGTTCTAGTAGTAGAGCCTGATAGACTCAAAACTACTTTCCATACTAAGTGGGGTACATTTTCTTATAGACGAATGCCATTTGGGCTTGTAAACGCAGGCACAACATTTCAGCGCACTATGGACATCGCCTTTCACAGACTCATTGGACAGAGTGTGGTGGTATACCCCGACGATGTGACTGTGTCCTCAAGAAGACAAGAAGACCACATACGCCATCTTAAGAAAATTTTTGAGCGATGCCACAAATACAAGATTTCTTTGAACCCCAAGAAGAGAATATTTTCCTTGTCGGAGGGGAACCTCCTCGAACACATTGTTGCCAAGAGCGAGGTCAAGGAGGATCCAGACTGGGTCCAAGCCATTACCAGATTCCTTAACCAGTCATCAAAAAAGCTATGCAATCCTTCTTGGGCAAGATAAACTTCTTCTAGAATTTCATCTCGGATTATGTGCAAATAGTTAAGCCCATGCACGACATGATCAAGAAATATGTATTCTACAACTGGGGTAAGAAGGAAAAGTATGCATTCTCCCGGATCAAGCAGGCCATTGCAGAAGCACCGACGCTTTATGACCCAGATTTCAAGAAATATTTCCTGCTATACACCTTTGCTTTCGATAACTCGCTAGCTGCAGTACTCACTCAGAAAGATGAAGCTAATGATGAATGTCCCATATCTTTCATGAATGCAAGCATGCAGGGACCAGAGCTCAACTACCCTGCCATTGACAAGCAAGCTTATGTAGTTTACAAGGCGATGAAACACTTCAGGCCCTACTTGTTGAAAAACCATTGCATAGTCTTCATCCCCCACCCAACAGTCCGCACTGGGTGAATGACGTGCCAACTAAATGACAGGATTGCAGGAATATGACCTTGAAATCAAGCCAGTGCACACGATCAAAGGACATGGGCATCGTAGACTTGCATCTGAAGCAGTGCATGCCCTGGAGAATGAAGAAGAGCTCACTGGTTGGGAGTAGGAGATTGAGATGTATGACATAAGGCGAGCAATACCCACTGAAGACAAAACTTCTTGGTACGTAGATGTGTGCCAATACCTTGAGCATGACACCATACCCTCTAACTTTTCTATCAAACAGAAGAGGGCATTGAGCCTGAAAGCCTTAGCATATTAGTCAGTGCATGGAGTGCTTTACAGAAAGCATAGTAATGGAGTTTTTGCTCAGGTGTCTAGAGGCACATGAATCAGAGAAGGTACTTCAAGATCTGCATGATGGACTTGTCAGGGGTCACTTTGCGAGAAATACCACTACACGCAAATTTATGCGAGCTGGTTTTTACTAGCCCACATTGTTCAAGGATGCACATGCTTATGCCCGCAAGTGCCCAATCTGTTAGCGATGTGCCAACAAAACATGAAGATCAATATCCCCACTACACCCTGTTGCAGTGATCGAACCATTCCAACAGGTGGGCTTGGACATCATTGGGGAAATTTTCCCTCATTCGTCAAAACAACACCGCTATATCCTAACAACAACTGATTACTTCACGCGGTGGACAGAAGCAATTTCGCTCAATCAAGTGAACAACCAGGAGGTCATCAACTTCCTCTAGCAGAATATCATTTCACGCTTCAGCTTTCCGATATCACTTGTTTTTTATAATGCAACTTATTTTTCGTCTTTAAAACTCTATGACTTTGCATTACAAAGTGGTATTGTGCTAAAGCATTCATCGAACTACTACCCGCAAGGAAACGGTCTAGCAAAGTCCACAAATAAAAACCTCATCCGTATAATCAAGAAGACGATTTTGTCTGAGCAGCGTAACTGGCATACCGCCCTAACAAATGCATTATGGGTTGACCGTGTAACAACTCAACCCTCTCTGAATACCTCGCTGTACTTCCTGGTTTATGGTAAAGAAGCCATACTTCCGTTAAATATCTACTTGTTTGCACTTCAACTTTCCCAAGAATCCCAAGGCAAGCCCTGCCAGCGAGTTCAGCGTAGGATGGATGCTCTCCATAAGCTTCAGGAAGAAAGGATGAAAGCAAAAGAAAAATTCACATTCCACCATAACCGTATCAAGAGATGGTTCAATAAGAAGTTTGTAGGAAAGTTAACTTCGATGTGGGTGACTTAGTTCTGAAATGGGATAAGCCCCATGAAGATAAAGGCAAACATACAAAGTTCCAGTCCTATGGATTTGCCCGTACATAGTCCACGAGAAGCTTGGCCCACACACGTATCATTTGTGATCACTTAACGGGAGGATTGACAACCTTCTTGTCAACGACCAGGATCTCAAGCATTATTTTTAGTAGGATAGGCCGCACCCACGCCATGTACATAGTTTGCTTGCTGCTTGTTGTTTTCATCTTGTTTGCTTTGCTTATCATCTTTGTTTTTTACTTTGTTTGATTATACTTACTATTTTTGTTTACGTTTGTTTTGTTTGCTTCGCATATTACTATTTTTGTTTCTGAAAATAAGTGCTAGCAACTACTACGTTCTAGTTACTGAATAGAGTATGTGGCTGACATTTGAAGAAACTTGTGATCCACTATAGCACTTGGCAAGTCTTGTGTCCATCTTCTCTATGATTCGTTGTAACCTTCGGCTGATGAAGTCTTGACGGAAAATACGAACTGTCTGCAAGGGAAGTTTTGGTCTAACCATGAACTTGTGTCCACACTGGGAAGCCCCATGCCTATACTCAGCCTTCTGCTCTCTGTGTTCAAGTTCATCCAACTAGTAGAAATGGAGAAGGGGAAAATCTAAGCGGGCAAACCTATGTCAGAGGTCTTACATGCTTCTCTGAAGGAACAACTTCGTTTGCTCTCAATAAGTCAGGATCCCTCTTCCACCCCAAAAATAAATAAGTGCCTATGCACAGTCCTATTGAAAAAAAAATACAAAGGCGAAAGAAGAGAAAGGCTTCCTATGTAGAGAGGTGAAGCATGCAACTCCATCGGGGTATTGACAAGGATCGCTGGCAGGGGAGCAATGTGTGTGTTCCTGCGTGACTCCGTCGGGGTACTGTCCAGGCCTGCTAGCAGTAGAGCAACACCAGAGATGAAAACTTATACTCAGAAAATCTTTGACTCGCGAGCTAAACTACCTTTCCCAAATTCAAAACGCTGAGATCAAGTTGAGATTTTGATTGTGTTTAATTGAGTTGGAAAAGGGTGAACCATGCATGTACATGGGGTAAGTGGGGAAGCCAAAGTAACCCACACAACGATTCAATAATCCCTGAAATACCAAGGCCACGTGCTAGACATGGACAAAAATAGAGAAGATGGAGTTTTACCAGTGTGTCGCCAAGTGTTGTAGCGGCTACAACCGCCCTCCAAAATTTTGGCCAACACCCAATTTCGGAGCCTCCCTTGAGAGTTTCGCTTGATGACTACACACCCCCAGGTTCACTTTGTGAGCCTGTGTAAGTCTTTGAATCCGACTTGCCTGTGAATTTCATTCAAGTTCTGCATGTTGGTGTTTAAGTCATGCTTGTGACCATGTTCTAGTTATGCTCAAAATCTTCGCTTCGTGTGTACTTGTTGTGTTTGCTATGAAAGCATCTATTGCACTCAGACACAGAGTCACATTAACTATCGCACAAGCGGCATCATGGTCGATCAACGATCAATCACGAGTGTCACGCTTCTCTCTTGCACCGTCAGTCAGTCATGTTGAACATGTGTGTCTGGATGGTTTGAATCGTCTCATCATCGAGTCACGTGAGTGTGTGCTTGCATTGATTACCTATGCATCTTTCACTTGTTCACACACTTAGTAATTTTACTGAGAGTTCTGATGATCGGACCATCACCCCTCCATCGACTTGATCGAATGTCAACCAGAACAACGCAGAAGCAACAAGCAAGTCTTTTCAAGTTGCACTGCCCGCAAGTAATCCAATCAACTTTCATGCTGACCGCCTGGACAGTCACCCCGAGACTGACTCCCCTAAAAAATTGTGCAGAGGCCACTGACCTCACTCATCTGATTGAGGAAATTGTGCAGACAGGCTGGATAGACACCAAGTGCCTGTCCCTGTCTCCCTCAAAAAATTGCGTAGTTTTCCCAGTCAGTCATCCTGACAGTCGACCGACTGCTCATCCAAGAAATTGTGCAGTTTTCATGAGCAGGCCTTCTGCTGCCCAACAGTCTGCTCAGGTCAGAAATTGCACATAGATTATTAGTAGGCTAGCCTCTTGGCCTCAGTGCAGTTTCCCTCGCTAGCAACTCCAAGTAGCAGATCGGCCCATGCATCACTTTACCAAGAAAAGGGAAAGGTACCAAATACAGGAAGCTAAAAGAACCAGTGATAGACAAAACTTGGGCATGGAGCTTTTGTGATGGTGCATGTCTTGGCATAGGACAGTTGGGAGGCCATGGATATTTTCTACATATTTTATATACTCATTTCTTTAAGGGGAAAGCAAACATTGAGATAGGTACAAATAATGATAATGAACTTACTGCTCTCATCATGTTTAGTAAGTCTACACAAATCAATAATTTGGATCAGCTGCAGATCTTTAGGGACTCAAGTTTTGTGATCAAGTGGATGAATAAGAACTTACAAGTACAAAATGAAGGCATTATAAATCTCGCTTTGCTTGCTAAAAACATAACCAAACACTTTGTGGAGGCAATGTTTATACATATATAGAGATAATTCAAGCACATTGTTAGTGCACTATGAAAGGATGGTCTTCAAAGTCCATAAGGATTTATTAATGAAGATGGATTTTTTAACAAGGCACTTGTTAACACCAAAACTTGTCTAATTTCTACATTTTAAACTTATATTGAGTCTTGTTTTGTTGTTGTCCTATGATGATTGATTTTGAGTTATATCGAGTCTAGTTTTATTATTGTCCAATGATGGTTCATCTTGAGTTATATGGTGAATTGCTCATGTCATTTTAATGTAATGGTAATAATCGATGAAAGTTTTTTTAAATGAAGAATGAAATTGGTTGAAGAAGGTGGATTATAAGACTGTGAACCGTCACCCCTTTGAGACGATTCTTAAAATATTTTGAAGAATATATTTTATTTCTTATTAAAAATATGAATACAATTTTCTCCTAAGAAAAAACTTTTGAAATTCAAAGAAAAATCAATTAAATAATAATAATAATAATATCCATTTTTAAGGTCACAGCCAAGCCAGACACCAAATTGGTGTATGAGACCCCCTTGTTTGTGGGACAAGGGACCCACCTCCGTGCAGCGATTTGACTGCTAAGTCTACGAAGGCATACATACTCTACCCCCCTCTGGTTTTGAACCTGTGACCTCTTAGGAGGAAACACATGCTCTTAACAGGGGTACGCACCTTCCCCTTTACATACAGAGCGTATAAGTACGCAGATACCTTGAACAAAAGGTGCGGGCCCGCAGGAAAAAGTAAGAGAAAGTGCGGAACCAAAGTTACATTGCTTTTTTTGATGTCTTTCTCTCTTTTCTCAAGCTTGTTTTGAAGAGCTGAGGTTTAAGACTTGCTTAGGAAGCTCGTATAGATGATGATAAGTCTACACCGACTGCAAATAATCAAGGTGACGATATTTTTGTGTAACAAGATGAACCCAACAATGTTAATAATCAAAACCCTTATTCATAAGCCTACAGTCAACTGTTAATGTCTACGGTCAACTGCCGAACTCTGCGATCCACTGATGAAATATTCGATCTACTGTAAAATTAAAACTCTAGCTCCCAACCATACACAGCGAGTGATGTGCATGCAGCTGGAACCCTTCAACCACACAAATGAGCTTCTGTGCCTACGTTTGCAACCGAAATTTACCTGAAGCATGTCTACATTTGGAAATCAAAACCCTAAACACATGTGCAAGCTTCGGACCTTGCAATCTCGGACATGTATCAAACAACCTCCGTGACCCAGCCTAAGACATGTGTGAGCCAAACCCAAAGAAAGAAGAATGATCATAATGATGATGTCCAAATGAGGGTCACTTGACTTGTATTTATATCCATCGATGGGTGTCCAATTTTTCTTTTGGGTCGACCTGTCCTTTTGTTCACATGTGGCCTTCAATTCAAAAATACACTTTCCTTTGTCCAAATTGTGCAATCCAATAGTCAAAATTGGGCCTCTCGAAAAGAGGAATTTAGTCCCATTATTAGAATTTGTCACTGAGGTATCAAATTAATACTCCGTCTCAGTTAGGGAGAAATTCAAATTCTATCATCATATCATGCCCTATCTCAAGTATCTCGTCATCAAATATCGTCATTGTTCATCTCAGTTCATCTTTGCTTATTCTTGCTTATCTCTTCATTATCTTTGCTTGTATATTAAACACTCTTGAATCTAAAAGAAAAATAATTTGACTTTGGAGGCGAGCCCAAGCGACCACCCTCTATCCATCAAGGTGCCATTGCTACCACCCAGAATCACTGCCAGTGAGGAACCCAATGCTACCACAGAGGAAACATCAAAGAACATATCATCAGGGAACCTTACTCAACTTGGAACCACATCAGGGGAGCACATCTCAACCCGAAACCAAATGAAAATGAGGAATTTCCTATTGGACACTCTCACCTCATGTCCATGAGAGTGGGGAAATTCCTATTAGACACTCTCTCCCCATGTCATCTCGTCGAGAAATAGGCAAGATAAAAATTACCAAGAAAGTATTAAAAATTATAATTTTTAACAAGGTGAGATGTATAATGAAGTAAGTGTTTTGATGCTCATTATGGAATATGGATTGATGCCTATCTGCATTTATCAACGATTTAATTTATATGACTACCCTAGTTTTGTAAAATTTCATTTACCAACCTTTAAGGGTGTTAAATTTTATAAGGGAAATATTGCTCTTTGCTTTAGATAATTGCATTACTTCATTTTCATATTAAATTCACCCCACAACATCATATCATTATTCAAGTTTACATCATTATTCAACAACATGTGCAATTATATAGAAAGAACAATATCGTCATCAATGCAAAGGAACATAAAGGAACAATAGAAGAAAAACATTCACACATAGAGATACCAGGACTTGTCAGAGACTAGGGAAAAACCCACTACAAGGAAAACCCTTTCAAATTCTTCTTCTTATTAGATTCTAGTTAAATGATTCAACAAAAGAGAGTACAATGATCCATATTGATCCAAGTCTGGGTGTGACAAAGGACCCTTCCAAGACTTGGTGTGTTAAATTTCATTTTTTAAAAGAACATTAATGAATACATCCGCATGTTGTAAAGAAGAGGAACATGGCAATCATCAACACATGAAAACATAAGCCGTTGATAACAGAGTTCGTCCAAGAGGGACTACGTCTCTGGGCCCCACTGTTAAGATGGTGTAGGCCGCTGCATTAAGTGTTGTCAATAGTGATGATGTACATGAGAGGTGATGTAACGACCTGCAGCTCTGCTTGAAGTGCAACCGCGGAGGGCACGTGGTTGAGGCTGAACAAAGTGTGACTACGGTTAGTGTGCGAGATTCCTTGAGTGTGCGATGTTGAGATATGCGCATATTAGGAGGGCGAGCTACTTATATGTGTAGTGGCATGGAGTTAACATTAGGGAGGCCGACCTACATTAGTAAGGGAGTCGACGTGATAGTTATGGCGTTTGAGATGAAGTGTGGGCGTTGGGCAGGTCGGCTGGGCAAGCCAGGACCACGCCCTACACTTGGTATATATGGAAGTGCGTTGGAGGCATTTCTACTATCGATCATTCATCGATCATCTTCTCTAGACGTAGTACTTAGACGTAGTGCGAAGGTAGGGGCGGAAGTGCGATTTGGAGGAGTCGTCGTGCAGGGCTGCACGACGGGTGACCCGAGCGGGCGCCTGTGCAGAGTTGCACGACGGGCGAGCTAGGTGAGGGCGTTCATGAAGGGCTGCATGACAGGCGACCCGGGCGAGCGTGCGGGTGACCGTGAGGGCGTCCAGGTAGACGTGCACGACGGGCGACCGGGTGAGGGCGTCCGTGCAAGCGTGCACAACGGGCGGCCCGAGTAGGGCGTCTGCCGAATGAAGAGTTGGTCGACATGGTGAGGGCATGCAGACGGGCGGCCGGGTGTGGGCACGTCGTGCATGATGATGCGATGGAGACGAAGGTTGGAACCGGAGGTCGTAGAGTTGGGCGGGCGGTACTATGTGCTGTTTCACACGATTTGGGCGGTTGCCAAGGGTTGGCAAGTGGGACTGTGTGTGGGCAGGTGTACACGGTTTGGGGGTCTGTGGACCAAACAAAGTGCGAACCGGGGAAGACGTGTGACAAGGCGAATGACGGGTTGGTGGGTCATGCGGCGACTGTGCAGAGGTGCCGACGACCTGGGCAACCGAGTTTGTCGAAGTTGGAAATTTGGCTAAGTATAAATTTGGGGTTCCCCAAGGACTTAGCGTATACTTTGTAAAAGTGAAGATTGTATAATATATTGATATCGGGCAGACTCATATTGCCAGGAGTTGCCCCTCCCTTTATACTATTGTGCATTTCTCTTGTATAATGTTGTTGATAATGAATGTGTATGGGTGTTCATTGGTATAAAGGCAAATTAATAATACTTGGTAACGAAAATAAAACTAAGTATGGATTGTTAAGGCGTAGTCTACAATCGTAATTATTGGTGAAAAGAAAACGGTTGGTAGTGCCGCACCTCGCCTAGCACGGTTGGAAGACTACCGTAGGCTTGGGGGCGTGACAGTTGGTATCAAGCTTGTGAAGTGCAGAGGAGATTTGCGGACGAAGCTGATCCCACTGCACTATCGTGACAGTTGGTATCAGAGCAGGTTGATGATGAAGTGCTGATCCCACTACACTATCGTGACAGTTGGTATCAGAGCTGATATCCGGGATGATGACAGTGGAAGCAGGTAATTGCAGGTGAAGGAAGCTAGTTTCACATACAAGTGGAACAAGGGCTGGTTCATGGTTGCAGGGTACTTGGTGAAGTTGGTGAATGGTGAAACAAGTTTAGCAGGGGTGAAGCACTAGTGCTTGGGCCAAGCTGAACGACAAGGCATGGCAGGTTTGGAAGAATGCAAAGGGAATCTCTTGCTTACCTTATACAGGTTGAAGCAGATGAAAGAGGAGAATCCCTAGATTCGAGAGAAGCTTGCAATCTTGGAAAAGAATGTTGAAGACGAACTTCTTCAACTTGGATGTACAATGGAGCAAGATGAAGATGCAGATTGTATTGACAAGGAAGAGGAAGCTGTGATAGTTGAAGATGTTGCAGACATGATCATGATGGAGGATGAACTTGAGATTGATCAAGTTGGACTAGGATCGTGCAGTTTGTGGACATGTATGGATGAAGGTACTCTCATGGAGGAACCTCATGATGATGATGTAAGTACTATTGATACTTGTGTTTCACTTGAGAATTTGGTAGATGGACCGTATGCAGGGAAGGGCAAAGCTAGTTTGCCGATGCTAGGGAGCATCTTACCATCGGTGACTATGATGAGACCTTGTATGGAGAAGCAAGGATTGGTGACTGTTGCAGGACTTGTTGGGGTTGTTTGTGACCTTATGGTAGAAGGTACAAAGGCTTGTGACAAGGGAGGAACATGATGATTGTTGCAGAGGAATGGGTCATGCTTTAGCCACATGGCTAAGTGCCTGGCATGACTCATGGACAGATTGAAGGGCACACACTTGGGTGGACTTCTCATGGCCTAGACCAAGAGCAAGTCTTGGTGGAACCTTTAGTGGGGTAGCTATGATGGAGAAACTCATGTGATGATGATATGGTTGGGTGACCGAGTTCACTAGACCGAAGATTGCAGACTTGGGTGAGGATGACCGATTGTTGTGATGGGTCTACTTGGTTGGACTACATGGAAACTTAGTCATGGACATTGTAGAGCTATAACTAGCGTCTCTCACACCTCTAATTATTCCACATTAATAAATCAATCCGGGAACGTTTTGTTATTGCAAAGAGTAGCTCAATCTGAGGCTATTTGTCCAAGTAATGCTTAGTAGTATAGTGTTCAGAAGATACAAAAGAAAATAGATGCTAAGTTGTAACTAAACTAATCCAAAAGATAGAATCACACAAGACAGTTGATCAGTTGAGGGTACGGAAGCAATAACCCATCCCTCTAGAAACTGATAAAGAAAGGAAATTAGAGCATGGGCTTATAGGTCTGGGAGCTAGGCAGTGTCTTCCTGAGGCTCACTACAGCCTTAGACCTTCTCTCACACCAAAAAAACAAAGGCAGGTAAATAAAACGACAGAAGGTAAAATGGAACAGCAAAACGGAAATGGAACAGCAGTAAATGGAATAGCAGTAAAATGGAACAGCAATCGAAAGAACTGAATCTCGTGAGTTAAAACCAACTGATTCTCACTCTGATTTTCTCTTCAAGCAAACCAGATAAAATATACTTTATGGAACAACATTCTTTGATGAATTATGGAACAACAAGCATCAACCATATATACATGTTCTATACTAATATAGTAATATGAGAATGATGGATGATATAACTATGTTTCTAAACATGATACATTACTTTCAAGTCCCACAAATACTATTTCACATGGATCCAATGACAGTAACATTCATACCGACACTCTGTTACAGAAATAGCTGATTAAAGACACAATTCAACCTTGAATAGATCCAATTATATAGTGCAGAGGCATTACATGGAGAAATCATTCATATATTGATCATAACAGAGCATATCATATCATATGAAAGATGTATCAGATTACTGAGTAATAAAGATAAACAAACCACACAAAAATCACCGTATAGTGATACAAAAGCAAGTGTCCTTCGGAGCCGGGCCCTTAGCTGCCAATGGTACACCGCCTTAGGTTACTCCAAACGCAGAGATGAAATAAACACCAAGTATTTTATATTAATCGCATCAACAAAAGTATAACAAACCAGGTCTTAGTGAGACTCGATGATCAAAGTTTGTTCTGAAACTTAAAATTACAAAAACAGTAGTCTCTTTGCTCAATGACGTTGTTCCTTTATATAAAAGTAACGACGGAGGTATTTAGATAACAAAGATAAGTAGAAAAACGATCCCTCAGCATCAGATATCCTGAGGGATTCGCCAATCGGTTAATCCTTCACTTTTCTTTCTCGTGTTTGCCGACTCGGTATCCCGCATTCTTTTCCTGGGCTATTCATCTCTGATTTGCTCGATCTTGTTCGCATCCGGTTCCCCTCTGGAGGGACAACAATTATTCTTCCTCTTCTTCTCGCTTTTGGACGACAACTCCTTGCTTCCACGTCTTCCTACATAGAAAAACGACAATTATTAGTAATTGAGCTTCCTTTGTCAATTCTTTCACATTTTATTAAAATCCTTTATCTCCTTTGAATTCACAATGCAGAAAAGGTTACAATTATTATTGAAAAGCCACTAAATTGCTTGTCAAAAGCATACCTTCCAAGTGCTCCACACACCCCCCTACTTACCCTGTTTCATGGCCTCATGAAAACATTATAGTTGACATGCAAGGCGGTGAGAGAATAGGCCGGAGAGGGGATCTCGTGAGGAGGCCGACAACCGTGATGAGCAACTAGATTATCAAAGAACTGATCTATTTGATCTGCAGGCATCTCATACAAGGCCTGATATCCGGGTGCAGGGTGCCAAATAATTGGACTGCGAAATCGATACCCCAACTAGGATGGCCCTGCTTGCAGAATCCGTTCCCCATAAAGGTTCAATCGGCTGGTAGCCAACTCAAAATTCTTGTATTTGAATGGTTCCCTGAGCTGGATGTTTTGGTTAGAGGTCCGGTATCGAACTTTTGCAGCATCGATGGCAAGGTCTTTAATAGTCAGGAAATATTCCAAACTATTTCGGATCAAGTCTTCGTGCATGGGTCCTAATATCTCGATGACACCTAGGATCCTCATAAGACTCCTATGCTCTCTCCATAGCATCACTGGGTCTCTAGGTTCAGCTCGTACCCATAAATCTAGGCTATTCTCTTGTCTCTGAAAGGTGTTATAAGCTTTGAGCCATTTCAGCTGATTAACCCCAAATGAGATAAAGGCTTGGAATTGTATAAGGCCAACAAAAGGGCCAGGATTTAAATCAGTTTCCTGGTCTAGCACAAGGTTGTGCAAGTAAAACTCGCATAATAACCTTTGAACCTTAACTCCATAGTGCTTGCAACAGTCTATAAAATCATTAACAGTGTTGATGTGGATAGGTGCTCCTGCCCTAACAGCTTTTATTTTTAATCTCAAATATCGTTCAAACAAAAATAAAGCATAATTTTTAGTAGGGGCCCTACAAGTCAAAACGTCATTATATAAGGAACACACGGTGTCCATCTTCTTAACAACACTATCTAATCGACGAGTTACCTTAGCAACCTTTTCCTGCTCCTTTTGCCATCCTTCAAAGGCCTGGCTCTCGGACTGACTAATGTCCCGAAGTTGCTGTTGTAGCTCTTCGTATCTTTCCCTGGGGACTGTTTGCTCTCGTAGCTGCTCAGCTTCTTGCTAAGCTTCCTTCATCATTCTATGCAAGGTCCTGGTTTTTGGATCCTTTTTCCACAAAGCCATAGAGGCTGGAAGTTTAAACTGGACCTTTCTATTACGTTGCTTGGAGTTTAGGACCCGAATTACCCTCGAGGGTGGTGCTTCTGTTTGGACCTCTTTGCTTTCTGTTTCCTTCTTAACGCGAATAAAGGGTTGTTGTGGTCCTCCTGCCATCGGAGCCTCTTGTTGTTCCATTGGAATGTCTATCTGTTCTTCAGGGCCAGATGGAACAGCAGTCTGTCCCTTCGTTTGTTCTTCCATGTCATTTGGAACAGCACCCTGTTCCTCATTATTATTTGGAACAACAGACTGTTCCTCGGCAGTAGGTCTCCTGATGGGGTTTCGACCAACAAAACGGGTTCTTGCTGCCGTGGTCCTCCTCCTTTTGCCTGCGGTCTTTTGTATTCTCAAATTGACTTTCAAAATTTGAATTTGCTGCCGGAGCCTGGCTATAGTGCCCAACAACCTCTGCTGTTTCTTTCTTAATTTCTTAATTTCCTTTGCCTCGGCAGAGGGTTTGGTCCTTAAGCTCGCTCCTTCTTCATCTGGGATATCTTCCGGCGTCCTGGGGACATATTGTCCCTGATTGTTGTCTTCCATTTCATTATCATAACCAGGCAGGTTTTCTTCCCCTGCCTTTTCTGCATGCATTTCCTAGGGTAATTATTCCTCTGCGGGATCGTCAGGGACGCCTGCTGTGCTGGAGGGCTGGCCATATTCTCCCATATTGGCCAGTACTGTTGCTAATTCCTCCTCACCTGTAGGCTCCTGCAACGGGCTACCCCCTGGATGTGCTATTTCTTCTTCTTGATTGCCCTGTTCGGTGGCCACTTCTTCCTCAGAGTGCTCATCTTCTTGGTTGCTCTGTTCGGTGGCCATTTCTTCCCCAGAGTGCTCATCTTCTTGGTTGCTCTGTTCGGTGGCCATTTCTTCCTCAGAGTGCTCATCTTCTTGGTTGCTCTGTTCGGTGGCCATTTCTTCCTCAGAGTGCTCATCTCCTTTTTCAATTTCTCCTTCTGGCTCGTCAGTCTCGGCCTCCGATTGCTCAACATTTCCTTTGGAGGGCCCTCCTTCTAGTTCTGGAGGTTCGTCCGCAATTTCGATTGGCTGGGCCGTGGTTCCCTGAATCCTTTCCAGCCTTCCTCGTATCTGAGCCAACCTGGCTGACTTCCTTGGTCTTTCAGGTTGGTTGGGTGTGCCAGTAGGTTCTCTGGGTTCTTCTGGTCATTCTGGCGTGCTGGAGGGTTGTTTCCGCTTTGAAGCAGCATGTCTTTCTACTGCTGACTCCTTGCATCTTTCTAATTGTTCCGGCGTGTTGGAGGACTGTTCAAGTTTTGGGGGTGGTGCAGCCAATCCCCCCTCGACTATTTCAATCAGTTCCTCCCAAGTGCTTTGCTGTTGGGTGAGACTGTGGCTCACTATCAACCGAATCAGTCTGTGGTGGCTAACAACTGCATCTATGTGCTGGGCCTTCTTCAGGCTTCGGGCCGCGTCATGTAGTAGTGAATTTAAAAGTGCAGGGAGGTTTACAGAGCATTTTCCTTTTAAAACAGCTAAAAGTTTCAGGTGACGAGGCCTTACCACGTCTTTTCTCCCTTCGCAGGTGATATAACTTTGCACTGTCTTTGCTAGCTCGGTCCAGGGTTCCCCTAGTGTTGCTGGCAGAACTCCTTTCCCTTTAACTGTCAAGCTTTGGCCTTCGTCCTGGAAAATTTCCATAGCTTTTTGTAGTCTTTCCTTCTTCAGCGTCCATATGGGTCCAGCAGCTGGTAATCCTGAAACTTCTACGATGATATCCTCCGTAACTGCTATCCGCTTTCCTCCTACTATGGAGTAGTTTTCCTGCAAATTCTGCAGGAATTCCAGCGACACTACTTCGTTTGATTCTTGCAGGCAGCTGAAGTAATTCAACCATCCTGTGTTTTCTAGGATTTTGCGAGCAGCAGCGGAGACTGTCAGCTTGTGAGGTTCGCTTCGGACCGTCTTTCCGCCCATGATTCTACTCAGAAATGGAACAACAACTGCTTGCGGTGTTTGCGACGCCAAGAGGATGATCGTTGTCAAATTTTGGAAAAGATCACAGAGCATGCAACAAAAAAAGTATCGTGGACGGCAATCTCCATAGAATGGAATCATCATACTGTTAAACCATGCCATTCCTTCGTACATTATCTTTCCCTAATGGTGTGCAGCCACGTAATCCATGGAGTAATGAGGTTACCTCCTCCTCACGATCTGATAGGCTGTCCCCAGCCGTCAAAGAGAGGAGCAGAAGCTAGTCGGAAGTCAAATCATAAAGAACATCATATGGAATTATGCCATGTTTTAGAAAAAAACGAAATGTCGAAACCGAGGCAAAAAGGTAGATCGCGTTTTATATAAGAGCCTGCGTGACATAATGAGGAATCGGGGGATTGGACGTCTATCAAATGTACAAATTCTCGAGTAGTCATTGTCAGTTCCGTTGCCATGATTGGTGGTAATAAATATTCATGCGATATATACATCGGGGTGTGACATATGATTTATGCAAAGGATATAAGAGACAGAAAGATTTAATATCATACCTGTTGGTGTAAATATTATGACTTCTCTGCCATTAACAGAGCTCTGCTACCAACAGGTGTTCATAACCTTGGTAGAGTTGTTTATTTCACCCTTCGGAACCATGATCCTTTGTGTATATCTTGAGGAGTGATTTGTCAAAAATGCAGGCCATTATGCTGGCTTAGTAACCAGATAGCCATAATGACATTCACAAGGTAGGCGCGAAACGTGGTCAGGCTGGCTCGTGATGAGACCCCCTGTTCCAAGGTTTGCTTGTTAATTTACCTTCGGACCATATCCCTGGTGTGGTGGCCATAATGGGAATGCCACTTCGCTTCCATCCTTATGATCATGGTAGGCTGGCTCTCAATGAGACCCCCTATCCTGCATTTGACAATTTCATATTTTGTTTTTTGTTTTCTTTTGTAGAGCACCTCTATTTTTTGTTTATTTCCACATAAGGGTGGTTCCGCACTCCTTAAGAGCAGGGAATGGTGGAAGAAGTCTTATGATCCCAACAGACAGATATAAATCGTTTGTTCTTACTCCTCAGTAATAATCAAGAAATATTTTTAAGGAAATCGTCATGATAAAAATCACCAACCAGGGTTCGGTAATAAGACAATGACAACGAAGATGAAAAGTTAATGTCCCTCCTCTTGTCCTCTTATGCATACTGGCTTCATAGTAATAGCGATTTATGTTCATCGCATAAATTCATTGTTGTATCTAAAAGACTGAGGAGACCATGGTCGCAAAGCATCCCAATAAGGGCAAAAACATTCTGATGGCATTCCTGAGAGAAGAATCCATTTGTAAGATACCATTTCTTTGAGAGGAGAAACAAAAAATCGCAAATGTTGTTCCTTCTGAGAAAGGAACAGCAAAGACACTCAAATGTTGTTCCTTTTGAAAAGGAACAGTAGACACTCAAATGCTGTTCCTTTTCGCAAAGGAACAGCAAAAACACACAAGTGTTGTTCGCAAAGGAACAACAAAAACACCCAAGTGTTGTTCCTTTTCGAAAAGGAACAGCAAAATCACACAAGTGTTGTTCCTTTTCGCAAAGGAACAGCAAAATCACACAAGTGTTGTTCCTTTTTGCAAAGGAACATCAAAATCTCACAGATGTTGTTCCTTTTGAAAAGGAACAGCAAAATCTCACAAGTGTTGTTCCTTTTCAAAAGGAACAGCAAAATCTCACAAGTGTTGTTCCTTTTCGCAAAGGAACAGCAAAACAGGCAAATGTTGTTCCTTTTGAAAAGGAACAGCAAAATCACACAAATGCTATTCCTTTTGAAAAGGAACATCAAAAACACACACAAATGCTGTTCCTTTTGAAAAGGAACAACAAAAATACTTAGAATGCAAACAGAAAATCGAAAGAGCATATATACATGATGTTATGTACAAGTTATGAAAAAAATGAATTGCTTAAGTTATAGGTGAGGAAGATTTCGCTTCCCCTCCTAAAATTTCCAAATCAGTATCTTGTCGTAGCTGCTGACAGAATGATTCCCGAGTGAGTGGCTTTCAATAGAGACAAACTCGGTGGCCATTTACTTTGAATGCATATCCAGAACCGTCAATTGTGATCAGGGTAAGGGTCCCATTGTCATGTACCTTCTGGATTTCGTATGGTCCTAGCCATCGAGTCTGGAGTTTCCCCGGGAAGTCCTGAAACCGAGAGTCGTATAACAGAGCCCAGTCTCCTTCATGAAAGACTTTATTCTTGATAAGTGCATCATGCCATTT
The DNA here is from genome assembly GCA_000404065.3 of Pinus taeda. Classification (NCBI taxonomy): domain Eukaryota; kingdom Viridiplantae; phylum Streptophyta; class Pinopsida; order Pinales; family Pinaceae; genus Pinus; species Pinus taeda. The sequence continues at coordinate 133,243 of APFE030104062.1, read as the reverse complement.
AGCTCGCTGTTGTTGAAATAATGTTGTGCTTTGTAATGCAGAGAGCCTAATTTCGTCCAATTCATTAATCTGCTGTAATCGATTGATTTGCGCCTCACTCAGATCTAGGCCGACTTCCTGTGCAGTTCGTAGCGTTTGGATTTCGAATTCTATGGGTAAGATTGGTTGTTTTCCAAACACTAATTGATAAGGTGAATAGCCTGTAGTACTTCTCCATGTGGTTCTATAGGCCCACAGTGCCTTAGGTAGTCGAGCGGCCCAATCACACCTATGCAATGCAATGGTTTTTGTTAAGATTGATTCTATTACCTTATTACTACTTTCTACTTGCCCATTTGCCTGCGGATGGTATGGGGTAGTGATCTTATGTTGGACATCATAATTTTTAAGTGTTGCAACTAATTTATTTCCAATGAATTGTGGTCCACCATCTGTGATTAGTTCTCTCGGAAGTCCATAATGTATGTCCTCGACCCATTTAGTAACATAGTCTGTTGCCACCAGAATGTATGTCCTCTGATTTGATGGGGGATTAATGGGCCCGACGAAGTCGAGACCCCATCGTTCAAATGGCTCAATGACCAATTGTGGTCTCAGAGGCATTTCATCGGCTTGACCAGGTCTCCCTGCTCGCTGGCAGCTCTCACAGGCTTGTGCAATTTTTTTCGCATCTTTGAAAACTGTAGGCCAATAGTATCCTGTCTGCAATGTGATGTTCTCTTTTCAGCAAAGTGTCCCCCGCATGGTCCGTCATGGCAAGCTTTTAAAATGTCGAAGATCTGGTCTTCTCGAATACACCTCCTGATTTGCATATCTGCCCCTGTATGGAACAAATGGCCTCCCATCCACGAAAATCGAGTGCTCTTCTGAACAATCTGCTTACATTCCTGAGGGGTTAAGTGTTTTGGTAGCTTACCTACCGCAAGGTAATTGGCGACGTCAGCATACCAGGGTGTTCGAACAGCAACATCAAACAGATGTTCATCAGGAAATTGATCTTCTACTGCTGTTGTTTCAATTGACTTCGGTATTCGTGAGAGAAAATCGGCTACAGGGTTCTCCTTGCCAGGTCGGTCCTTAATTGTGATATTGAACTCCTGCAATAAGATCAACCATCTGGTTATTCTAGCATTCGTAACAGGTTTATTTGCCAAATATTTGATAGCAGAGTGATCAGTATATAACACAACGGGGTAGCTTGTGATATAATGTCTAAATTTGTTAACAACATGTATTACAGCCAGGAATTCCTTTTCAGTGACAGTATAATTTAGTTCGGTAGAGGATAAGTTTTTGCTGATGTAGTAGATAGCATATGGTTTCTTGTCCTCTTCTTTCCCCAGGACTGCACCAATTGTTGTATCCGAGGCATCAGATGAGATTTGGAATGGCAAATTCCAGTTTGGTCCTCGGAGGACTGGGGTTGTTGATACAAGATTCTTCAATTCCTTAAAAGCCTGGTCACATTTTTCTATCCACAAGAATTCAACGTTACCAGTTAGATCATATAGAGGTGTAGCAATACGTGAGTAATGTTCTATAAATCGTCTGTAATATCCAGAAAATCCAAGAAAACTGCGTACCTCTGTTTGAGTAGTGGGGGTAGGGATAAGCAAAAGAATCTGAATTTTGGTCGGGTCTACCTGGATGCTAGCTGCTGAAATATAGTGCCCTAGAATGAGCCCTTCTGTCATCATCATGTAACATTTTTCGTGGCTCAGACAAAGTCTGGTAGTGATACAACGTTGTAGGACTTTCTCCAGGGTATCTAGAGCTGGGTCAAAATCATCTCCATATGGTGTAAAGTCATCCATGTACACCTCAAGTCCATCGTTTATTAGATCTACAAAGATGTTGAGGACAGCCCTTTGGAATGTAGCAGGGGCATTACATAGGCCGAAGGGTAGTACTCGATAGGCAAACGTTCCCCAAGGGAAAGTAAAGGTAGTTTTATCCTGGTCTTCAGGGGCAATTTGGATTTGGTTATATCCGCTGAAGCCATCCAGGAAAGAAAAAAAAATCTTTCCTGCCAAAGTATCCAATACTTGATCTATAAATGGGAGGGGGAAGTGATCCTTCTATGTGGCTTTATTTAACTCCCTGTAATCCACGCAAATCCTCCATTTTCCATTTTTCTTGGGTACCACCACCAGGGGAGAGACCCATTTACTGTCAGAGATGGGATAGATAAAATTAACATCTAAAAGTTTTTGAAGTTCGGCTTTTACTACCTCTTTTAGATGGGGGTTGAGTCTTCTTTGTGGCTGACGAACAGGTCGTGCATATTTTTCTATATAGATGTGGTGGGTGCATAATTGAGGATCAATCCCCTTCATGTCAGGGTAATCCCAGGAAAATTGTCCCTAATATTTTCGTAACAGATTAACAAGCTTTGTTTCTTGATCTGGTGTAAGGTTGGCGTTGATATTTAGAGTCTTACCAGGTTCGATTTCCAGTACTTTACTATTGGCAACAACAGTCACTGGTATTGTTTGGTCATGTGCATCTTTTAAAGAATCTTCTTCTAGCTCACTATCAAACGTTGTTTCTATCATAAAACATTGTGTGTGCGATCTAGATTCAGTTTGACTAATGAAGTTATTGATGGCATCATATTCTGTTTGATCTTTAAAATCTAAATCCTTCTGTACATTCAATGGAGATCTGATATTGTTAGCAAGATATGACACAGGATACTGATTAGTTTTGATCATTGGCAGGCTTGGCTGTGCTGGAGGATATAGAACTAGATTTTTAACGTCTGGTCCTTTAGTTATGGTCATGTTTCCCTGTCGGCAACCAATGTAGGCATCGGCAGCAGCAAGCCAAGGTCTTCCTAGTATTAGCGGATGTCCATCTAGTCGGGTTTTTGGATTAATTATCAGGAAGTCAGTTGGATATTCCCAGGAGTCTACAGAAACCATGACATCATATAGAGTTCCTTCTGGTCGAACTACAGATCGATCTGCCAATTCTAGCAAAGTAGAAGTAGGTTCTACTGATGTGATGCCAAGCTTTTGGCAGGTAAAGGTTGTCAAAATATTGATTGCAGCTCCCAGGTCGACTAAAGCGTTAGTCAGGGTTTGACCATAGATTTGGACAGTTACAATTGGGTTTCCGGGATCTTCGTATTTGATAGGTGTCTCTTTTCCTGATAACAAGTCGGATAAAGTACCAACTACTTGGACTCTAGGGCTAGTGGTTGTATTCCTCCTTGATTTTTTTATTCACAGTTCTTTTATGGTTTTTGCGTATATAGGAATGTCTTGAATGGCTTGGAGGAATGGAATTTTTATGTACAGATTTTGTAACTCTCCCAGAATGTCAAAGTCTAGATATTGTACTGGTCGTGGTATGACTAATCGTTCCGGGAAAGGAGGAGAGGATGTACTTGCTTGTTGATGGGTCTGCTCTTTATTTACATCCTCTTGTTGTAGCGGTTGTTCTATTGGTAACTGATCTTCAATGTGAACTGTTTTGTCTCCCTCTGTTTCTATTATACGTCCAGATCGTAACTGAAGATCATTGAACTCCCTTAGGTCAGGTCCGATTTCTGATGTTTCTATGATTTGGAGGGATTGGACTGGTCTATTATTAGGATTGGGATTGGGTTGGGCTGGGAGTTGCGGCCTCATATTAGACTGGGGGTTTTGTTGTAAGGCTGGCAGAGTTGGCTGAGGGAGTGGAATAGTTCCTGTTGACTGATATGTCGATCTTGGCCAATTTGTCTGCCAAGGTGAACCTTGTGAAGTAGGGGGAGTCCATTGTGGAGGGTATGAGTTATTCTGCCAATATGGTGGGGTGTAAGGAAAATTTGGCTAGCCGAATTGGCCTATCTGATTCATCCATGGGTTTGGAGAAGGAAACGGCTGTGATGACCAGTTTGGAAATGGGGGTATAGATTGGTTTTGCCACATACCATATTGCTGAGCATTATACTGCGGAGGCTGGAAAGAAGAAGTTGGGTCCGAAAACATACCAGATTGTCTAGGTTTCCATTGGCGACGCTGGTTAACAAAGTATGCTGGCTCTGGTTCTTCTTCTGCTTCCTTATATACTGCCTTCAATCCAGGAATTGAGGGGCAGCTCTCGGTAAGGTGATATTTCGTACAGATAGCACATGTTTGAACTGAATCTAGTGGACATTCCTTGTGGCTATGTTTTCTTCTGCATCTGGGGCAGAAAATTGCTAGATTCTGTTCCGCCTCCATCTGCTTTTGCTTAACCTGCACAATATCAAGCTGTGTAGTTAATGTCCCTAGAATATCAGTTTTAAAATTTTCTAATAAATTCCCAAGTTCTACACGTGTTACTCCTTCTGTTGATATTTTTTTATCTCTAACAAACCGATCATATTCTGTTGGTTTTATCCTTGTGCTGCCTCTTGAACTCCTGATGCATAAATTAATGATGTCAGCAAAATTCTCTTGGTAAATATCCCCTTTCCCATGATATTCAATGTTTCAAATCCACTGTTCTTTCATACCTCTAATCAATGCAGTTTTCAACACATTATCAGGCAGAGGTAGTGATGCAATAGGGGGATCTCTGTAAGTTATACTGGAAAACGTTCTACATATTCCTCTAAAGTTTCATTTGTTCTGGCCGTCATTTGGAAAATTTCATCTTTTAGTTCTCTTGACCCTGCAGTAATCCTGATATTTCTTGAGAAAGGATTCTTTCATTTGCTCCCAGTTGTTTATGACTCCACCACCTAAACCCATAAACCATCTCAGAGCTGCTCCTTTCAAAGTGGAGGGGAACAACTTCAATTTCTGGGGGTCAGTGGTGTAATCGTACCCTCTACATAGCACATCGAATTCAAATAAGAATGCATCAGGGTCTTCTGATGTAATTCCATGAAATGTCGGGATATGTTGAAGAGGGATTGCTTTCATGGGTGCATTCGCAGCGGAGTCTACTATAGGATATTGCAATGTAGAAGTTTGAGTATTTGGCTGATTCTGCGCCATAGGATCAAATATGTGCCAATAACCTTCCGGAATTTCTAGGAGGGTGTTCCTAGGTTGAGAAGGGATGACCTTGGCAGGAACTGTTTTAATGACACTTCCCTTATCTGGGATTTCTATCTGAGGGAATGGGGTGCCTTCAATATTAACTTTGGTCGTGCTCCCCTTATCTGGGCTATTTAACAGTTGGACTATCCTAGAAGGAGACCTTGGTTCCTCTATTTCCCCTGTTTCCCCTTCTCCTTCACAAAGGTTTCTTAAATTCCCTTCCTGCAACCGTTCTGCCACAGAATTTTCAATTTCTTGAAAGTCCTGTTCATCAGTCTGGCTATGCACCTCAACGAAGGCTCCAGATGGTGATGTTGTAGCCTGAAGGGAACTCGTAGGCTGTTTAGAATTAATTTTTCTGAGTCCTACTGACGGCTGAGCTTTAGTTTTCTTATATATTTCGTCTATGAAGGTTATTTGGCCAAGGGTCACCGGTCCTTTGGCTTTTTCAGGTTTGGCTGGCGGTTTGATATTTTTTTCTAGCTTTTGCTGCTTAGTCATGCACTCTAAAAACTACTAAATCCTACCAACCAGCAATTCTGCTAAGAGAGCGAACGGTGGAGTAGGGATTTTACATGCTCCGTACGCAGGTTCTTACCTTCTGTTTTTAAGATCCAACTCCCCCCTAGCAGATTTGCGCACTACTCTGTAAAGGGAAAATGGCTATTACTCCTTCCCCTGCAACGGCGCCAAAATGTAGAGCTATAACTAGGGTCTCTCACACCTCTAATTATCCCACATTAATAAGTCAATCCGGGAACGTTTTGTTATTGCAAAGAGTAGCTCAATCCGAGGCTATTTGTCCGAGTAATGCTCAGTAGTATAGTGTTCAAAAGATTCAAAAGAAAACAGATGCTAAGCTGTAACTAAACTAACCCAAAAGATAGAATCACACAAGATAGTTGATCAGTCAAGGGTATGGAAGCAATAACCCATCCCGCTAGAAACTGATAAAGAAAGAGAATTAGAGCATGGAATTATAGGTCTGGGAGATAAGCAGCGTCTTGCTGAGGCTCACTACAGCCTTAGGCCTTCTCTCACACCAAAACAACAAAGGCAGGTAAATGAAACGGCAGAAAGTAAAATGGAACAGCAAATTGGAAATGGAACAGCAGTAAATGGAACAGTAGTAAAATGGAACAGAAGTAATAAAATGGAACAACAGTAATAAAATGGAACAGCAGTGACAAAGTGGAACAACAATCCTTGACGAATTATGGAACAGCAACCATCACCCGTATGTACATGTTCTATCCTACTATAGCAATCTGAAGATAATGAATGATATGACTATGTTTCTAAACAGAGTAACACTGCTTTCAAGTCTTCCAAATAACATTTCACATGGATCCAGTGACAATAACATTCATACCATCATTTTGTTACAGAAATAACTGATTAAAGATGCAATTCGGCCTTGAATAGATCCAATTGTCTAGTGCGGAGACATTATATGGAGAAATCATATATTGATTATAACAGAGCATAGCATATCGTATGAAAAATGTATCAGATTACCAAATAATAAAGATAAACAAACCACAAAAGCAAGTGTCCTTCGGAGCCGGGCCCTTAGCTGCCAATGGTACACTGCCTTAGGTTACTCCAGACGCAGAGACGAAATGAACACCAAGTCTTTTATATTAATCGCATCAACAAAAGTATAACAAAATCAGGTCTCAGTGAGACTCAATGATCAAAGTTTTTTTTGAAACTTAGAGTTATAAAAAATAGTCGTCCCCTTGCTCAATGGCACTGTGCCTTTATATAAAAGAAATGACGGAGGTATCTAGATAATCAAAGATAAGTTAAAGCAGCGATCCCTTAGGATCAAAGATCCTGAGGGATTCGCTAATCATTTAATTCTTCTCTTTTCTTTCTTGCGTTTGCCGACTCGGTATCCTGCATTCTTTTCCTGGGCTATCCAGCTCTAATTTTGCTTGATCTTGTTCGTATCCGGTTCCCTGCTGGAGGGACAGCAGTTATTTCCCCTTGCTTCTCGTTCATGGATGACAATTCCTTGCTTCCACGTCTTCCTGCATAGAAAAACGTCAATTATTAGCACTTGAGCTTCCTTTGTCTACTTTTGCACATTTTATCAAAATCCTTTATCTTCTTTGAATTCATAATGCAGAAAAGGTTAGAATTATTATTGAAAAACCACTAGATTGCTTGTCAAAAGCATACCTTCCAAGTGCTCCACACCTGGTAACTGTTGCTTTCAGTGTTGGTTGGGTGATTCCTCCACTCTGAAAAGGCAAGTGCCAGTACGGACTTGTGCTCCCACGTACCATCCCGTATATATTGGGAGACCACAATAGGCTGCATCCTTTATCCTTAGGAAGCCGTGTCTGCTGCCCTATCGATCATAATGCACCGAACAAAGCATTTGGGAAGACTGACTGTCGTACCGTAAAAAGTATTCTGCAGTTTTATGATTGGTTTGGTAATCCTCTCTGCCTAGATCTCCAGAGAAGTCCATTTTTATCATTTTCAAACTCCTTAAAGGAATAGGTCCTCTGAGCACTTGTCACTTCAGGCTCGATAAAAATCGAAGGCGACTAGAGTCATCTTTTGTTTTTTCTCGACTCTTTAAAATTGAAAAAACAAGTTGTGTCCAAGCGTCTAAAAAAATTATTTTAATCGAAATAATGTCACAAATTCCCCCCGTTGATCTTCAGGTTGAGAAAAATGGAGTCTACCAACCAAGGATTTCCCCGTGAAAGAAATCCTAGTCCCTTCTCCTCTTGGGGAGATATTGGTCCACCCCATATGGCCACTTTGTCACTTCCAGTATTGACAATTGGTTTGCATGTCTGGCTTTTCTCTACCTCTATCATTCAGAGTCCCGTAATTCCTAAACAATCTAATCAGCAACTAGACGACACTAGAGTTGCCTCCCAACCTTCTACTTCATCTGCTTCTCCCTCTCCTTCCTCTTCGTTTGATAAAGCCGATAAAGCTAAAAGTCAAGTAACTAAGAAGAAGAAGAAGCAAAAAGAGAGAAAGGAAAAGAAGAAAAAGGAACCAAAATCGAAAGGGGCAACCAAGTATCGTATAGCAAAAATTCACACACCGCACAGTCGAAACCTAAATCTCCTTGTGTCAATTGCAATGGAGACCATTATCACTGAGATTTTCCCTGCATCCCTTGGATCTTAAGGGACTCGTCTCCTTGTTTGCACAATCTGGTAGCATCAACCTCTGGTGATCATGTTTAATGCTCACCATCAACCAGTGAAAGTGAAGCACATGGACAAAGAAGGAATCCTAAACTCCCTTGTAAGTTGTGTGAAGGTGATCACGCCATCCACCGTTGTCCCTTCCTTGAAGAGGCTAAAAGAGTTTTGGATAATCATTCGGTTTCACCGATACGACTTCCTCCTGGATATCAAAAACTCTTGCCAAGCCCTCCACCGGTTGAAAATCCGGCTGGCCCGTCATTGTGGTCAGCCAAAGCACCTATCATTGAAAATGAACCCTCTAAATCCATACCAGACAAAATTCAAAGGGTCGATACGGCAGTTGACCCAGTTTTTCCTTCAGAGTGTTCATCTTCGAATGATACCGTCACTAAAGAGAAAGAGAACAGCACCGTTCAAATTATTTTCATCAACACAGACTCTGATGAACTTGGGGGTAGTCCTCTCGTTCCTTTATTGTAGGAAGGAAGTTCATTAGAGTCATATCCAGTCGTTTATTCTGTCCCACCACCAAGCAACCTAGTCGTTTCCTTCGAATGGAATCTACTAGGTAGACCCCGTTTACCAGCTAGTGTACCATTCAGAATCATTGTAAAAGCTTACAGAATGATTATGGCTGGTACCATCATTGATGAAGGGTCTTCTGTGAGTATCCTTTCCTCAACTTCTTGGAAAGTGCTTGGTTCGCCATCGCTTTTGCTTGAAATGAGAAATCTAACACGCTTCGACAAGGGAACCAGTCGACCTTTAGGGATCCTTCCAAATGTGCCTGTTACTTTGAGAAGGAAAATTGTTCACATGAATGTTATGGTAGTTCAAGGACCTTTAGATTATAATCTTCTCCTTGGACGTGACTATATTTATTGCATGGGACCCATAGTCTCCTCACTCTTTAGAGTAATGTGTTTTCCGCACGAAGGCTGAATGGTCAAGCTCGTGGACCAAATGTCATCCCCCATATCACACATCGCAAATAGTCAAATGTCATCCCTAAATGGTCTTTTCACGCAAGAAATGTCACATCAGTCTCCAGTCCGTCCACTTGATGAACGCAAATGATTCAGGGAAGTGTGACTGAAACCTAGGGGGCATGCACCCTGGTCTGTTTCGACAGGAAAACCTTAGGTATAGAGTGGATTTCCGTGAGGGATATATGACTAGTCTGGCGAGCCAGTCCAAATGGACGTGGGAACGAGCTGGAATAAGATACCTTCGTCAAAGTTATGTGAGTGGAGGTGCGTCTGCGCCATTCACCTTTGTCTATTTCGATAGACATTGCCAAGGAAGCATTTTTCTTGGTAACCTAGAAATGTTTCGCTATACTTGGGGGCATGCAAACCTTTCTGCATGCAAGTGAAGAGCAACTATTTATTTTTTAAATGTTTAGGACTTCTAACCCTTTAAACTCATAAGGCTGGTCGTTTCCTAACTCGCATAAAGAAAGGATCTGGGGCAAAGCTTCAAAAGGTGCAAGCTCCATAAAACATGGCATCTTGAATGAGACATTCTTATCATACGACTAGCGAGCAATGTTTTCGTAGAGTTCAAGCTCGTTAAAAAATAAACTCTCCACGAGCAGTTTTAGCACATAGTTCAAGCTCGTTAAAAAATAAACATAAGTTATGAGCAAGTGTTTCCCCCAGCGTTTAAGCTCATTAAAAAATGAATCGGTAAATAACCATTGTGAATGCCTTACCGCCAGCTTTTGAGCCTTGGTCGTGTTCTCATCATCACCTCCACTCTGTTTTTAGCTGATCATTCACACCCATATGATTGTTTATCCCTTCGAGGAACATTTGCGAAGAGTGATTCTATTAGCCATCCTTGT
>APFE030104062.1:95630-120767 GCA_000404065.3 Pinus taeda | reverse complement strand
GAAGGGCTTCTTAGCTGGAGGATGATGCTGGGTCAGAGCACATGGTTGTAATCTTCTTTCTACTTTTCATCTGAATAAGGCTATTCTTGTTTCCTTCCATATTCTTGTGTACTTGTTTATATATGCTTGTATATGGTTAATGCACATATGATCCTACATTATTTATGAATTTAGATCCTTGTTTCTTGCATAGTAGTATGTTGCTGTGATTCCACAGGTTCTTTTGAAGCTGGGCAGACAAAGGAGAAGTGGCGAAACTCTATCAAGAAGGATAGGAAATCAAGCGCAAGACTCAGGTTGGCCCTCTTGGTTCTCCTCTCATCTATTTTCATAAAAGGAACCAGTAGTAGACTTTGATTGTTTGTTTCTAAGATAGCCACCCATCTTAGTGGGAATAGCAGCATCCGAGTGGACACTATTCCTGGATAACATTCCCTTAACAAAAACATGAAAGAAATATTTGGCAAACAGATCAACATGCATGTGGGTGAGGCAGTTCGCTAGTTGGGCAAACGTTCGTGCAAAACCGTTTCATGCATGCGACAGTAGTGAGATAGCAAAGAAAACTGAAATAGAGCTATAAAAATCTAGTATTCACGTAAACAACAAAAGGCATTCAAAGAAATAAAGAAAACAATATTCATACAAATGAAAACCCAAAAAGCGACAGAAATGCAACACAAGGCATGGGAAGTAGGCTTACCCCAAAACAGCTGAGTTGAATGTCCCGACTACTCCTAGATGTGATGTGGGATATCAGAGATGCATGGTTGATGTGAGGAATGAGCTCTGCAACGTCTGGTTGATGAGTTTTGATAACATCGAGGTCGTGACACGCATGCCACAGTTCTAAGGGAAGAGACACTTGATGGGAGGTTTCTAAATTGCTCCTTGCATGGAACCTCCAACTGCTAAACATAGATCCATTAAACAAGGGATGCCTTTTGCATGCTGCCATGGGAGAAACAACCCATGCCTATAATTTTGTTTTTCTCAATCCCAGAGGGAACCAGTCAACTCAACTGCACATGCAAGAGACTGCTTGACTGCTGGAGGAAAATGCGCATTTCTGGTTGGGAGTTGGGCTAGCTACCCAGGAGATTTGTGCAAATGCTGGGTTGAGCAGCTGACTACTGCCTAGATTTATGAAAATCCTAGGCTGAACAACTTGTTGCTAGGAAAATTTGCGCAAATCCTGCTGGGAGGGTTGGCTGCCAGGATTGTGCAATCCTAGATCCCAGCAGGTTGTTAGAGAGGATTGCACAATTTTTGGAGGGAAGGTTGGGTTCCCTCTAGAAATGTGCAATTTTCAAGCGGAACTTTGATTCAGGGTTACCCCCGCTTACACCGACAGTATGCATGTAAAATGCATAAACACATTTGTCCTAGGAATTTTAACTCTACAACGAGTCAAAATCTTCAACCATCAATGGTTAAGGCCCCCTTTCTTAATCTCTATGTAATAATTTATAGACTAACCAAGTCTAACCCTTAATCTATCCTTTCCTTTCTATCAAAAATCATTCGTTCTCATAACCCTTAGTTTAAACCTTTTATTAACCCTTAAGCCGACATATATATTCAAATCGACTTATAATTGGAATTTCACATAGAAACCTCATATAGGTGCTTTACCCTATTATAAACCCTTTATGATAGAATTTCATTGCAAACATACCTTTTCTGCACTTTTTAAAGCCCTTACACAGTTTTTGAGGTTTCCCTTTATCGCTTATCGCAATCGTGATTCTCCACAGTCACACTACACACTCCTTGCATCCTCGATATGCGATAACATAACCTTCCGGAACTCAAATTGTTAGACCTGCATCTATAACTCCGTCAAATCTGTCTCGTGGCTTCAATCCTTTCCGCTTTGCTTTGCCTTCTCTGATCTTTGATCACACTTAATGCTTAAGTCATACTTCAAAAGGATTACTCTCGCATCTATAGATCGTTGGTTCTGCACATCAAAGCCTTCTTCTATACTCCACAATCCTTCGTTATCCCCGATCTTCGATTGAACAACTTGCACTACAATCCTCCACCATGGATCTGCACTCAATAATGCAATGGTCCGCGATGATTTTGCGTAGACAACAAGCAAGAGGATTAACAACCCGAAAAGTGGTTTCCTCTCTCCTCCTCGATGCTACGTGTCGCTTGATGAGTGGAATTGGGTGCTCACCCTTCAATACCACTTTTGGGTTTGAGGCCACCCGAAATACCACTTCCACTATTTAAAACTTCTTTTTCGCCGACTATCTTCTACACTCTTCCACCATGCGAATCGATCCTGCCCATTGATCTATAAGATCTAATGTTTTATGTGCATCACCTATTCACTTCTCCATTGTTCTCTTTACTTATTTTTTACGCTATTTCTTCAATTTTTTCTCTGTGGTTCAGGTTTCTTCAAAGGTTCTCTTCCTTCCACTATTCTGCCACTTGAAATTCACTCCTGAGCTTAACTTCTACGAATCCTCACATCACTATCTCTCAAGAGCTCTACTCCGATCCTCCAATTGGATTCAAAGACCCATTATGATTCCTTTGAATCATTCTCTCCCTCTGCGTGTTCTACAGAACTCTACCTACAACCCCTGTTATAGAGCCTACGAATTCACACACAATTCAATCTATCAATACCCGTAACGCACACATATATATAGTTTGGGATAAACATCTATATATATAAATATGAACCATTGATTACATATTAAGACTCTCTGTCTCTCAGGCCTGATCTTCAATATCAGTGACCTCTTCCTTTACACTCTACCCATAGGCTTACATTTATACATAGGACTCTATAACCAATTTCCTGGTTTAGATCCTTAATCTACTGAACTAACTCCTAAATGTCCTCTCTAGTACCTCGAATCATGAAACTACCTTAAGAGTTATAATTGAATTCTAACTCTCTTGTCATTATTAACCACTCATGTTCTCCTTTATTCAAGAGAATTTACAAACATCTCACATTATCTAATTAATTCCTATCCTACTCACTCAAAAGCCTAAATATTACATTAACTTAACACTTAGGACACCAACTTCCTTAAAACACATGACCCCCCTATGTCTACTAAAATACAATAATTTTCTCTTGGGTTGAATGCTCTTGCATCAAACTACTAAAGTAGAAAATATTCATGATCTCCTTATCATGTGTCTTCATAAGTTGATAGAAAACCTCCAGGGTCCCAAAATTTAGTTTGTAGCTACCCAAATGCCTTGCACCTTTGTTGTTGTTGTATGTCTATTGTATTCTGTTTCATCATCCTCTCCTTGTCAATTGGGTTCAAGTTCTGATTGATCATCCTTCCTGTTGTTGTCAACCTCCTCCATATGAGCTACTTCATCACTAACTGCCATAACTCTTCAATCTCCATCTTTGGCATATCTTTGGGCTGCTCCATATTCTGCCATTCATTGTTGCCTATTTCTCTCTACTCCAGGTTGTTTTTGTTGTCCACTAACTCTTCAAATTGTTGTTGGTTACTTCCACCATGTAGTTGTTGGTTCCTTACTTGTTCTTCACTTGTTCTTGATGCCTCCCTTTCATCCTTACCCTACTTTCACAGTTATCTTTGTCTGCACTGAATTCCAAGTTTCCAGCATTCTCTCCAACAATTGAACATCTTTGTTCCATGGATTAAATTCTTCCATAGAATCTTCTTCTTTCATGTTTATTTAGCTTCTCATCTGTGCCAAATTTCCTCCAGCATCTACAACTAAACCTGCATTGACAAAACACTTGTTAAAATAAAAAACATAAGGCTTTTGTGCCTTATCTTCCTTTGGCAACAATTCAGTTTGCTGCTCTTTTTTTTTCTCCTCTATCAACACATCAGTATGTTGTTTTGAATTCTAAAAAGAATTCATGAGACTATCAACTAGTCTCTCCTCCACACCATCTACTCTAATGATGTCTTTCTGTCCTTGTTCATTGTAGTGAACTCCTTCCTATGCAATCACACTATCATACTCTAAATTTCCCAGTAAATATTCCAGCAATGCAATTTCTCTATGACACTTCACAAGTACTTCATCATCACTTATAATCCCTGCATTTATAAACGAATTGTCAATTCGAAAATTACAATAGTTTCAACTGTTGTTTCACATATCAGTTCTTCAAACTGAACTTCATCTCTTTTTCCCACAAGAAATTGTCCCTGTGTTGTAATAATTTCATTACTAAGTTCTTTCTGCTGCAATAAGTAACTGCCTTCCTCATTCAAGAGATATTCTCCCTTATCCTTTACTCCAGAACATTCATCTTTTGAAAGATACTTTTCCATACGTTTTTCAACTTCAAAAGATTTCTCATCCTCTGCAAAACCCTCCTTTGTTAGTGACCAATCATCAGATGTCCTTTCTCCCAAGGTTAAATCCTTTGCATAGGTTTCTTTCTTCTTAACATCTTTCAGTAGATGTCCTTCTTTTTTACTATTTGTCTCAACATCTTCCATGGTTATTTCCACTGTGCCTATCATCATGATGAACTGATGATCCTCTACTATGTTTTCAGCTAACATAGTCTCCTCTTCAAGTTTGCCTTGAATCTCTTGTTGTTTACCTTGTCCAAGAGCTATCCCTGTCTCACCATTTTCATTAGTATTCTTCTGCATTTGTTCTACATCCACAGACAAACTATCAGCATTAAAAACATAAGACCTTGTGGTCCCACTTGATGTTTCAGCCATCATATCTCCTTGCTATTCGAAGATCTCTTTATGGCTCAGAAATTCTTTGATGGTCTCCTCTTCAATCTCCTCAAGCCCTTCACTTGGTTGCTTGATATCTTTCCCCAACTATATATGAGACCTATCTATCTCATTTTCTTCCAGAAAAGAATTTAGATTCTGCTTGTCTTCCTCCTTTTTCATGTCAATATCAGCAAATTGTCCTTATTTACACGTTTCACCGGCAAATATACACAAATTGTCATATTTAAAACCATGTGACCTTTTGGTCTCACTTGAAGTTTCAGTCTTTAAGTATTCATCTTCACTCATAACTTCACCCTATTCTGTTTCACAAATGAACACTTCCATTTCTAGTTCCAACTTAGCTTTTCTGAGTTTTTCTATCAACCATCTTACTTGCCTTTGATGTAGCCTTCTCTGTAACTTAGACCACTTCACTGGCTTTTTCCTTAAGACCCAACCTAGTCTTTGGTTTTCCTCAAGTATCCTTATCAATACATTGAGTTGTTCCTTCATCTCTGCAATTTCTTTGTCAAGCTCTTCTTGACTCATTCTCTTTCCATTTGCCTTGGCATCCTCTTTCTTCATCTTTCTTCTGTTGTGGTCTTCTTCAGAACCTCTGCTATGACTATTAGTAGCCATCTTCTTCTCCTATATCTTCATGAGCTCCTTACTCACTTACTATGAGCTGCATTAAATACTCTACAACAACAGGTCCTCCTTGTTGAAACTTACCTCTCCAAGCTTTCCTCTGTACTTGGTCTTTTGGAAAGCACTTGGTTCTCTATCTTTGGAACCTCCTTTGAGCACTTTTCTCTGGTCCCTCTAGGCTTCAACTCTTCTGCCCTTCTCAAGAACATAATTGTACTCTTGTATTTTAATCACCATGAAATACTTGGTTCTGATTCTACCCACATTCTCTGTGGAATCGCCTTTGTGATCTGCAACAATACCTCTATAGTAACAATTCTCCTTCTTGCTACATATACCTCACTAAGATTCTCTTCTTTGAGCTCAGTCTTTTAGTATCTCTCTGGTTCTTTCCTCTGGAACCAATTCAAACACTCTTTGCTCTAGATGTTGCAACCTGTGCATCAATGTAGAAACACACATTCTCCAATCAAATGAAAACAGAACATATCACCTCACCTTCAAGATCTCTGCATGATCTTGTTCCATCATTCCACCTATACCTTGAATGGATTGTCCTCTGTTTCTTTCATCTCCAAGTTCCGCTACACATCTCCTTTGTGTGCCTACTTTTTGTTAGATTAGAATATGATCCTTCCTTGTCTACATAAACATCTTTGACACATAACTTTGTTCTCAATTCTTTCACATATAATTTCTTTGTTTTGTTTTAACGCCAATTGTCTCAATTACAATTCTGCTCTGATACCAAATGACACAGGGTTACCCCCGCTTACACCCATAGTATGCATGTAAAATGCATAAGCACATTTGTCCTAGGAATTTTAACTTTGCAACGAGTCAAAATCTTCAACCATCAATGGTTAAGGCCCTCTTTCTTAATCTCGGTGGAATAATTTATAGACTAACCAAGTCTAACCCTTAATCCATCCTTTCCTTTCTATCGGAAATCATTCATTCTCATAAACCTTAGTTTAAACCTTTTATTAACCCTTAAGCCCACATATATATTCAAACCCACTTATAATTGGACTTTCACATAGAAACCTCATATAGGTTCTTTACTCTATTATAAACCCTTTATGATAGAATTTCATTACAAACATACCTTTTCCGCACTTTTTAAAGCCCTTGCACAGTTTCCGAGGTTTCCCTTTATCGCTTATCACAATCGCAATTCTCCGCGGTCACACTACACACTCCTTGCATCCTCGATATGCAATAACATAACCTTCCAAAAATCAAATTATTAGACATGCATCTATAACTCCATCGGGTCTGTCTCGTGGCTTCAATCCTTTCCACTGTGCTCTGCCTTCTCCAATCGCGCTTAATGCTTAAGTTGGACTTCAAAAGGATTACTCCCACATCTATAGATCGTCGATTCCATGCATCAAAGATTTCTTCTATACTTTTCCATCCTTCATAATCCCTAATCTCTGATCGAACAACTTGCGTGACAATCCTCCACCATGGATCCGCACTCAATGGATCCAACGGTCCATGATGATTTCGCGTAGACAACAATCACGAGGATTAACCACCCAAAAAGTGGTTTCCTCTCTCCTCCTCATGACTATGTGTCACTTGATGAGTGGAATCAAGTGCTCACCCTTCAATACCACTTATGGGTTTGAGGCCGCCCGAAATACCACTTCCACTGTTTAAAACCGCTTTATCGCTGACTATCTTCTACGCTCTTCCACCATGCGAATCGATCTTGCCCGTTGATATATAAGATCCAATGGTTGTTGTGCATCACCTCTTCACTTCTCTGCTCTTTTCTTTACTTATGTTTTACGCTATTTCTTTAGCGTTTTCTTTGTGGTTCAGTTTTCTTCAAAGGTTCTCGTCCTTCCGCTATTCTACTGCTCAATTCACTCCTGAGCTTCACTTCTACGAATCCTCACGTCGTTGTCTCTCTAGAGATCTTCTCTGATCCTCCAATAGGATTCAAAGACCCATTATGATTCCTCTGAATCATTCTCTCCCTCTGTGTGTTCTACAGAACTCTGCTTGCAACCCTTGTTATAGAGCCTACAAATTCACACATAATTTAATCTATCAATACCCATAACACACACACATATATAGTTTGGGATAAACCTCTGTATATATAAATATGAACAACTGATTATATATCGAGACTCTCTATCTCTTAGGCCTGATCTTCAATATCAGTGGCCTCTTCCTTTACACTCTGCCCGTAGGCTTACATTTATACATAGGACTCTATAACCATTTTCTTGGTTTAGATCCTTAATCTACCAAATTGACTCCTAAATGTCCTCTTTATTTCCTCGAATCACGAAACTACCTTAAGAGTTATAATTTACTTCTAACTCTCTTGTCATTATTAACCACTCATGTTATCTTTTATTCGAGAGCATTTACAAACATCTCACATTATCTAATTAATTCCTATCCTAATCATTCAAAAGCATAAATATTACATTAGCTTAACACTTAGGACACCAACTTCCTTAAAACACATGACCCCCGTATGTCTACTAAAATACAATAATTTTCTCTTGGTTTGAATTCTCCTGCATCAAACTTGCTCAGCCTGCAGCTAGACCAAGTTCGGGTGAGCAACCTATGAAGGGAAAAGATCAAACTGCAATCGACAGGCTGCCTTTGAGCAAGAAAAGCACTGAAGCTTGAGGAGTTGACGAAGCAAGGAAAGCTGCTATGAAGGTTGGTAGGGAGGCTCCAAAACAAGCTAAGGAAAAAATTTTGGAGGGAAGTTGTAGAGGCTACAACACTTGGCGACACACTAGCATAACTCCAACTCTTTGATTGGACCTTGTTCGTGAAAAGAAAGTCTAACACCTTCGGAAGTATTGTTCAACTCTTAGCTCATCTTGGCTTCACACTAGCTTGATTGTAAGATGTAGCATATGCCAGACTCTTGGTCGATTGACACACATTCCAAGCCAAGGCAACACATTTGTTTCGATTGGGGTTGAGGGGTATATAAGTGCACAAGCAGTGTAGTCGTCACAATCTAAGTTTCATCTATGGTGTTGCTCCACTTCTAGCAGGCCTGGACAGTACCCCGGTGGAATCACATAGGAACACAAGCATGGCTCTGCTGCCAACAAGCCTAGTCAGTACCCTCGCGGAGTTTCTTGCATCACCATCATATGCAAGAAGCCTTTCTATTCATTCACCTTATTCATTTTTCGTTTGAATTTTTTGGCTTTTCATTTTTTTTATTTTTCACTATGCATTACACTTATTCATTTTAGAGGCAGAAGAGGGATCCTGACTTATTGAGAGCAGAAGAGGTTGTTCCAGCAGAGAAGTAGTTTATTGTGTTTTTGATGTGCCTGTTAAGGTTTCTCCCCCTCACCTTACTCTACTTGACTAAGTTGACAAGGGTTAACCCAAAACCAACTGACTAGAGAAGGTGACACTAATTAGTGCGCAAGAATTGAGTTTTCACCAAGGTTTGCTTCGAAATGTATGTATTTTCCTTCGACATATCATGGACTAAAAGTAACAAGCTCATCATATAGAGGCAAGATGATAGATAACCAAGTAGTGATTGTTGTACAAGCCCTCTTTTACTTCACCCAACTCATTTCAATAGTCATACATGGTTTCATTCCAACTAACCTATGAACGAAATGAGCAAACGAACTAATCAATAAACAAAGCAAAGCAAGAGTAGAATAAAAAATGAAATCGAAGCAAGTAAACGAAAAAGCAAGAAGAAAAACAAGAAAACAAAAAATGTAAGCAAACAAGAATGCAAGCAAACAACTGAAAGAAAACACTACTCCTACTTCACACTAACGGTGCATAGGCCTGATCACGTGAAGTGATATTTCCAATGTAGCTACCGGCACATTGGTAGACCCATGTTGGTGAAGGCTTGGTCTGTGAGTAATCAAGTTGTGCAGACCAGAAAAAAAGAAAGATATAACAGTGGCGACAACCACACTTCGTGTTTCAAAGTGTCCATGGGACATAAGTGAGTGCATGTGCATGATAGACAATCTGTGGACTTATCATGGTGTTGTGTGACAATTCGTACAACTTTGAAGAAAAAGAACACTCTTGACTAAGACATGAAAGAAAACAAAATAAACAAAGATAACTTGCGTCACGAACGAGTGCTTGTAATGTAAGACTCCTCCAATGCATGAGCATTGGGATTGTCCAGTTCGAGTGTAGGAAGTGTGATCTATGTGTGAGATGGATATTCAATGCATATAGACGAGTGATGAGGAGCCTTGGGTGATTGAACAATTTCGTGATCAGAAGCGAGACTAACCCCAAGAGAACGAGGACCTAACATAACCGTCATCTCGGGCTAAAGTACCTTGACAGTCTTGGGTGTCTCAACTTCATCATTAGGTAGATCATCCTAAACCAATGGATTTTAAAGATAAACTATGATAGATTCATGATCGTGATAAAATATAGAAGAAAATGGATCATGACTACCACGATCAGAAAAATCAATGAATTCTTCAACATCCTCATGATTAGATGAATCAAATAGAGGGGTAGATGAAAAGCGAACAAACTCATCCTCTGTATTTGTAGAAAAGACAAATAAAGGATCAAGTGGATCTTCAATGAATAACTTATCCTCTTAATTGTCGAATGATGGACTAGCATCCGGTGAGTCCTACGAGTGATCTACAATGGGTGCATCCATGGATGAAGACACACATACAAAATCATGGATGGCAGGTTCACCAAAGAAGCTAGGAATGAACAGAGGGGGCTCGGATGGAATGGATTCATCCTTCACCGAGTGTTGATGTTCAAGTTCCCACTCATACTCTTCATGAATGATAGTGCATGTTGGTTGTACAACATCAACACCATCATTGGGCTGTTCCTCATTCACAACAAGTGAAGAGTCCAGAATGGACAAACAAAAGACAACATCATTCGAAGGAACACTTGAGTGTGAAGATGGGGGTCGAAGAAAAGAATTCATATGGGAACTCGAAGGACTCACAACCAACTCTGTGCGAAAATTGAGTTGAGTGATGTTGGGAGGGTTCCTTAGCATCACTAGACGACTGTGGAAGTGTTGAATGAGAGGGAGGCAGACAGTCCATTGAGACAGCTCCTTCTCCCGCATGGGATTGCATAGTTCCATCAACGAAGATGGTTGAGTGAGGCTTGACATCAAGCTTCCTCTTGGGATGGGCAGATTTCTTAAGACAGTACTTGAACCGGTCCCAGAGATAAGTGAACTTCATCTGGCTCCTCAGAGCCTAAAACTGCAAGTCACGGAAGCGCTGCCAAAAATCAATAACGGATTCATGTAGAGCCCTCTGTTGTTGTAACAGTTTTCGGTCAATATGGCCTGAATCAAAATTATAGAACATGTCTTCAATCAAATCACAAAAGTGCTCACATGAGTGCACAATGTCAGCCAGTAGGCTGAGCACCCAATGAAATGGAGATTTGCAAAGTGTGTATGTGAGCAACAACCCAGTATCTTTGTCAGTAAACTCATCTTCCTCATAAATCATGGAAAGAAAGTTATGTAAGTGCTTAGGCCAGGCCACTTTGCCTTCACCATCATACATGTGAGTGGATAAGAGATTGAAAAGCTTCCCCGAGATGGAGACATCTTCACGATTCAAAAAAAACCTCGGGGGAAGATGAATGCAAGACTCCATGAAAGATATGCAAAGGTTCAAAACTGGATGAGAGGACATTCCTTGTCATTAGTCACTCCTTCTAGCACCAAAAATTTTGACGATGTTAGACTTGCCAACATGTCAAGGGAATCTCCTCGGTAAGAATTCCTAATTAGACCTCAGACCATTTGGTGTAGGAGTCCCAACAGTAGGTTGTAAGGTAATTCCTTGATCGCAATTTTGCACAGAGGAAATTAAGATAACTCTATCAGTATCAAGGGTGTGACTGATGTAGAGAGACAAGGAATGTGTACGAGAGGTTCCAACACTTCGAAGGGAGAGGAAGGTGAAGGTGAGTTCCAGGTTGAAAGGGATCAGTCCCAACTTAGCTAGGAACACACCACACAAAGGACATGCACAGATTCCAACAGAGTAGTCCACTCGGATGCAATAGTCACAACATACAAGATAATATAACATGAATAGCACTCATGGATCAGTCCAAGACGAGTGTGATGGTTGACATAGAAAGGTTCATGAGAAAGGTTTATCTGATGTCAGTTGAGCAATCGACATTGACGGCCACAACATTAATAACATATGCAACACATTAACAATAAGATTTATATAATTGCATACAAATTAGTTCATATACAAGTACGTAAGTTAAACAACATATATCATTAAGGTAACCGGAACAGTCTAACTACAATAACAACATATGCATGAAAATGTGTTGGCTCTTATTATTAAAGAAGTGTAAGTCACAATTATACAATACACCATGTAAACCTGCTAGCCCCAACAGTGGAATGCTACAGCCACATGTGCCTGCTCCGCCAAAGAAATGTATTAGCTCTGTGTAGTGGAGAAGCCAAGGCATGTTACAATACTATCCAAGCCTTCTTCAAGATAGTCTTTGTAGAAGCTTGGCTGACCAAAAGCCCTTACAATGAGTTATGAGGGACTATTTATATCAAAGGGTAGGGTGGCCCTTGACATTCCCCTTTGTGACAGTTCAACTACCCTCATGACTTTTCAACTACTCTATGACTGTTACATCCAACTGTTGACACTTGACTTACAATTGACATGACTCAACATTACAATGCACATGTACTCATGTGAGACAACATGGCTTGAGCAAGCCTTGCAAGACATCATTGACACTCGGTCATTGTGATGAGACCAAATCTTTGACATGATTATGATAGTGAAGGTGGTGAGCTAATGCCAAGCTTGGTCATCCATGATGGTGTGCATGCACCTCATGGTGACATCTTGCTGAAGCGAACTCTTGCCTCTGTTGCAACTAGTGCATTGGTTCATTCCCTTTCATCCAACTCATCTACTAACATGTGCATGGTATTATTGGGTATGGTTGAACCATCAACACACTAATGCATAGTGTCCATGTTGATCTTCAAGTGTGTGTTGGTGGTCATTCTCATCAACTTTCCGAAGTACATGTTCAGACCTAGCTAGACTTGCTTCTTGTATTCACCTTGGTGAGTGTGTTGAATGGGTTGAATTTCATGCATGCACTCAACAACATGCATGTTGTCGTGTCCCTTGCATGCAATCAACAACATTGTTGACCATGTTTTCTCTGTGTAAGCTACTGGGATGGATCATTAACTCGTATTGGTGTAGTTTCATCTGCGGGTGCATGTTGTGCCTACTGTTGTTCATGTTCCTGCTACAACTCATTGGATTGTCTCTGCAGCTTCATGTTCTTCTTGAGTTGTTGCTTCAACACATGCAACTCCTTCTTTGTTCCATATTTTTCCTTTGCGCGATCTTCATGTCACGCCATCACTTCGTAGCCTAAGTCTCCAAAGTTTCTTTCATTATCAGTGGATCCGCTTGATCTTGCAAATTTGCTCTGCCTCTATGTTGTCAACAACCTTCCTCTTGCATTCAATGTGTTCTTTGCATTCGCTGCATTCGGTATGTTGCCTTCAATTACTATTCATGATTCTTCTCACTGTGATGCTGCTACTTGATGTCCTTGTCCACGAACAACTTGATGTCTTCGTGAGTAGGTAAGCCCATGGACACTTGATTGACTGCATCCCTAAGCGTGCTCTGAACAGTATCTTCATCTCTACTCTCTTGGAAACCATTGTACATGTACTGTTGAGAGGTAGATGAACACCTATGATACCTATAGAGATGACAACACTCATAGAAAGAAATCTTTTAGTCGAAAACCAAAATGAACATGAGAACTAACTTGTAATATACCTGGGTGAATGATCATGAAGGTTGCCTAATTTTGGTCGGGAGGTTGAGAGACCAACTACCAAGACTGCAGAAAGCATAGTCCGGGTTGTTGGGAGACTGACTGACTACTGGAACTGTGCAGTGCACAATCTAGTCTGGCTGCTGATTGTTGGGATTGTGCAATGCGCACTTCTAGCTGGGAAGGACTGTGGCCCAGAGACAGATTTGCACAATTTCTTGGGCCAAGCAACCATTGTCCTATAGGAATGCACAAAATAGTCTTGGAGTCTAGTGTTGGGTAGGAATGTGCAAATCTAGAGAGGGAGGTGAGCCTTCCTTTCCCATATTTCACAATGCAGCCTTGGTGAAGGCAGAGCCTAGGCCAAGGGTGACCCAACTTGTCGACAGGAAACTAAAAGCAAGTAAGTCAATGAACATATGGCGACACTAAGTGTTAGCAGAAGTGATTAAAAGTGCATGCAAAACATGAATGAAAGATTCAACAAACATATCAACATGCATGTGGGTGAGGCAGTTCACCGGTTGGGCAAATGTCTATGAAAAATAGTTTCATGCATGTGACAGCAGTGATATAGCAACAGAAGTTGAAACAGAGTGAGAATAAGCTAGTATACATGTAAATGACAACAAGCGTTCAAAGAAATCAAGAAAACAATACTCATACAACTGAAAACCCAAAAAGCGACAGAAATGCAACACAAGGCATGGGAAGCGGGCTTACCCCAAAATAGTTGAGTTGAATGTGCCGACTACTCCTAGATGTGATGTGGGATGTCAGAGATGCAAGGTTGATGTGAGGAATGAGCTTTGCAGTGTCTGATTGATGAGTTTTGATAACATCGACATTGTGATGTGCATGCCACAAATCTAGGGGAAGTGACACATGGTGGGAGGTTTCTGAATTTCTCCTTGCATGGAACCTCGAATTGCTAAACATAGATCCCTGAAACAAGGGATGCCTTTGCATGCTGCCTTGGGAGAAACATCCCATGCATGCATGTCTATTTTGCTCAATACCGGAGGGAACCAGTCAACTCACCTGCACATGCAAGAAACTGCTTGACTGCTGGAGAAAAAAACGCATTTCTAGCTAGGATCTGAGTTGGCTTCCCAAGAGATTTACACAATTTCTAGGCTGAGCAATTGATTGTTACCTAAATTTGTGAAAATCCTGGGCTGAACAACCTACTGCTGGGAAAATTTGCACAAATCCTGCTAGGAGGGTTGTCTCGCAGGATTGCACAATCCTAGAGCCCAGCAGGATCTCAGAGAGGATTGTGTAATTTCTAGAGGGAAGGTTGGTTTCCCTCCAGAAATGCGCAATTTTCAAGGGGAAGCTACTCAGCCTATAGCTATACCAAGTCTGGGTGAGCAGTCTGTGAAGGGAAAAGATCAAACTGTGATCGACAGGATGCCTTGGAGTAAGAAAGACACTAAATCTTGAGGAATTGACAAAGCAAGGTAAGTTGTGGTGAAGGTTGGTAGGGAGGCTCCAAAATAGGCTAAGGAAAAACTTTGGAGGGTGGTTGTAGCCACTATAATAGATCTCCATTTGATGCACACAATACCTCGTTAGAAAGATCTATTAGAGGATTACAATTAATAACAGTGAATACCATTTTAAAAACTTGTATTCATTGCCGATGGTTTTCCCAAAAAACATCATTTATGGCCTCAAAATGGCTTTGGAAGTTCAGGACCTAAAAAACTGCCAAAAATAGTAAATTATGCTACAATTAAGGAAATTGAAAAACTGAAAGAAACAATGGTGGGATTCCAAGTGGAATAGGTGGGCAGCCACCAATATACATCGGAATCATGCATGCTCTCTCAGCTCTTCTCGGACATACCATGTACCTGCCAAGTACTTCGGCTCCTAATCTACAACTCTTGCCTTTATGAATGCTTTAAGTCCATCTGGCCACTGAACGTCGGCTATTAATCTACTCACTAGTTGTGTGTTCATCCATCAAGGGCACAATACATCGAGACTCTTGTTGAGTTGTACACAACTCTATTTGTGACCAACTCTCAATCTGCCCACTTATGCTTCTCAACTACTTAGGGACTTCAGCCTACTATGGTCTTCCTGCACTGCTCCAATGAAGACTAACATAGGGCAGGAAAGGCTACCACCTATTAATGCAATATTTCCATCTCCCACAGTGAACAAAGACTAGGAGGACTTCCCATCATCTGTTGTAGAAGTCCTCCACACACAAGTCTAGGACCTCAACTACTCCTTTGGGTGATCAAACCTTGAACTCAACTTCTACCACTCTAGAAATGATATAAGTCCATGAAGATGGTTCACACCGGGCTCCAAATTGGGCACTAACGCGTTGTCCTCTAGAAGACAATAAATACCCAATCCATGTTCACACTTGGTCCACTCTCATGTTGCCCTGCTATGGACCATGAGTGACCAAGTTTGTTGTAGCATATGCTCCTAGTTAGGGAATCCAACACCTAGGAAACCCCTCCACATGGCTACTAATAGACTTCACCAACAATCCTCTCCTAGGACACCTATTACTCCACTGTGAGATGTGATCATAGTTGGTGTTTCTTAACACCCAAGACAACCTAAACACATGGATCCAACATGCTGCAATATAACTGATCCAAAATTGATCCAAAACACAGATCAAACACAAGACAAAACTGATCCAAGTTTGATATGTTATAGATGTCCCTGATTGTACCTAGCTAGGGAACTTAGCATGCTACAACACCCCTAACAAAATACCCAAACAATCCCTTGATGTGTTGCTTCCTTCCCTTAGAAGTGTTCTCTCCTCCTAAGTTGTTTTTCTGGGCATGAATAATCGCTCAAACTACCCTACACACTCCCAAATAGGTTGGTCAGGCCTGAGGCCTACCCACAACATCCTTTTCAAGGCTTTGATTGCCTCTTCTAAGGGTAATTCACCCACAAACACCTCCAACACAGACTTGGAACATAGCTCCTCTGCCTCGGCCCTCCTGCATAGTAAATTTAGCCTCTAAACAACCTTAAAGTATGCCCTAATAGTCATCTCCTTCTTGTTGGTTTGCCCTCTTTTGCCTGTGGCCAAGAACAAAAATATCATCCTCTTCAACGTGTTCCTTCATCTCTCTTTTTTGCCTTGTGTTGCTCACTTGGATGACTCTAAATGATCCTCACTCACCTCATATTTATACACAAACATGAGGGCTACATGTGGTGTCAACAAGTCTACTTTGGACATAAGCTGGCCTACTTTTTTCTCCCAAATTAATCCACAACCACATATATTATATTAAATAAATCATAACTCCATTTCTACAACTTAGAATCGGTTGATCTTTGTTGCGTCGAATTCATCTCGATGAGAGCTATCATCCTCATCCATCACATGTTGAAAAGTGTCCATGTTTCTATCCAAAATCACGATGGGTGAAAAACCCTGGGCTTGGGTTTCAAGCCCACAACACCACTTGTGGAGCTCCTTCCTCCAAACCTTCAATCCTCAAGGCTTGGAGTACCTCCCAAGCTATTAAAATTAACACTCCCTCTTAGTGAGGGAGGTACTTCCAAAACTAGGAAGTAACCATCATATCTCCAACGACACAAGCCCATATTACATCCATCACTATAGTATACCCTATAGAATGAACCCGAAAATATCGGTAGTGCCTCTATCTCATCATATATGAAGCCGAAGATCCAAAACCTCCATATGGCTTCTCCCTCTAAACCTACACGATCTCCACTAGCTCAGTCTAGCAAGCACTCATCCTCCTCGATCAAATACCACTTGTGAAAATATTTTCAATATTGGATATGCAACATCACAATCCGATGAAGAATCTAGCTTGCCAATCTGTAGTCCATCTCATGAAGCCATCTTGTTCAGCTTGATCTCGTCCAAGCGAAAGAAACCCTCGAGTTGTCCCAACCAT
The DNA here is from genome assembly GCA_000404065.3 of Pinus taeda. Classification (NCBI taxonomy): domain Eukaryota; kingdom Viridiplantae; phylum Streptophyta; class Pinopsida; order Pinales; family Pinaceae; genus Pinus; species Pinus taeda. The sequence goes on along the minus strand of APFE030104062.1, from coordinate 103,615 downwards.
CCATGACAAATCAACGAAAGTCTATGATGAACAATCTACTCTACAACAAAATGTTGTTCACTGAGATCACCACCAATCCACCAGAACCCCTAGCCAATCTTGCTGCAAATCCAGTTAAGACCACATCTCGATGTCTTCAATTGAACCCTATGCTCCATGATCTACACACCCAAAACTCCCTCTGAGTTACTTCGTTGTGCACACTCTGATTTATTTTCTCTCAAAGTAGATCAGGTATGCTATGCTACCATGTTGAATTTTCACGACCTTGGGTCTAAGATAGAGTCTTAAAATATCTGATGCTACCAAACCAAGAATCTCAACATAACTAATTTTCACATCGGGATATAAACAATAGTAAATCACACATGCACAAAATATAGACAACTTTTTACAATTTTCAACCAAGCTTCGTTATATTAATAAACATATAATACAACAGTCTAGGGCTCTTGTACCAGTGATAATGGCCCTCATACATCCACTAGCACAAGATACAAAATTGGGTCTTGGTGTCAGTCCATCAAAAAACAATCTGCCCTCAATAAGATACTCTAACCATTTGACTGTCCCATGCTCTCAGCTCTTCTCGATTGTATCCTGTACCTATCCAGTCCTTTGGCTCCCGATCTGTAGCTCCTGCTTCTATAAATGCTCCAAGTCCATATGGCCACTAAACATTGGCCTGCTCAATACTTGTCCATTTGTCCATTAAGGGAACAACACATCAAGACTCTTGTCGAGTTGTTAAAAACTCTATTTGTGACCAACTCTCAATCAGCCCACTGTTGTTCCTCAGCTACTTAGGGACTTCAACCCACTATGGTCTTCCTGCACTACCCCAATGAAGACCAACATAGGGCATGAAGGGTTGCCATCTATCACTACAAGATGTCCATCTCCCACAATGAAAACGGGCTAGGAGGACTGGCCATCATCTGCTGTAGAAGTCCTTCTCCACACACAAGTCCAGGGCTTCTCAACTGCTCCTTGGACTAATGAAGACTTGAGCTCAACGTCTGCCACTCTAGCAACCATATAAGTCCTTGAAGATGGTTCATGCTAGGCTCCAAATTGGGCACTATCACATTGTCCTCCAAAAGACCATAAATGCCCAATCCACGTTCACACTTGGTCCACTCTCACACTTCCCTCCTACAAACCACGAGTGACCAAGTCTGTTGTATCATCTGCTCCTAGTTAGGGAATCCAACACCTAGGAAACCCCTCCACATGGCTGTTAACAAAATTCACCAAGAATCCTCTCCTAGGACACCTATTACTCCATTGTGACATCTGCTCCTAGTTGGGGTTTTTTAACACCTAAGACAACTGCAACACATGGCTCCCACAGGCTGCAATATAACCGATCCAAAACATAGATCCAACACAAGACAAAACTACTCCAAGTCTGATATATTAATGTTTTCCTTGACTGTACCTGGTTAGGGCACCTAGCATGTTGCAACAACCCTAACAAAATACCCAAACAATCCCTTGATGTGTTGTGGCCTTCCATTGGAAGTGTCCTTTCCTCCTATGTTATTGCTCTGGGCATGAATCAACCCTCAAACTACCTCGTGCAGTCCCAAATAGGTTTGTAAGGCCTGCGACCTACCCACAACAGCCTTCTCAAGGCTGTGGTTGCCTCTTCCAAGGGCAATTCACCCACAAACACCTCCAATGCAGACCTAGAACATAACTCCTCTACCTCGGCCCTCCTGCACAACAAATTCAACCTCTAAAAAACCTTAAAAGATGCCCTAGCAGTTATCTCCTCCTTGTTGTTCTGCCCTCTTTTGCCTATGGCCCAAAACATAAGTAACCTCCTCTTCAACAAGTTCCTTTATTTCTCTCTTTTGCCTTGTGTTGCTCACTTGGATGACTCTAAATGATCCTCACTCACCTCATATTTATAAACAAACATTAGGGCTACATGTGGTGTCAACAAGTCTAATTTGGACACAAGTCGACCCACTCTTTTCTCCCAAATTAATCCACAACCACACATATTAACTTCAAAAATTCATAACTCCATTTCTACAACTCGAAATCAGATGATCTTCGTTGCGCCAGATTTGTCTCGACGAGAGCTATCATCCTCATCCATCTCATGTTGAAATGGGTCCATGGTTTTGTGTCAAATTATGATGAGCGCAAAACCCCATGCTTGGGTTTCAAGCCCACAAGGCCACTTGTAGAGCTCCTTCCTCCAAACCTTTGATCCTCAAGGTTTGGAGTACCTCCCAAGCTACAAAAATTAACACCACTTTGTCCAATTTCTCTATAAAAATGATGTAAAAAATAAAGAGATTAAAGGGGAATACCAGTAAATCCAGAATCATTATAAGCTCCAAAACAATCTCACTAAAAGAAAAAGCAAAGATCCCTCTAACAAAATTAAGCATAAATAACTAAAAAAAACCTTAAAATTTATTAAACAAGATTTTAACAACATTTAATGAAAATTAAACAAATCACATTTTTATTATTAATAAACATAAAATTATTTAAATATTAATTATTCTTTCATATAATTAAATTTTCCCTTTTAAACCTTAAAATGGTAGTAATCTTAGATTAGATTATTAAAGAAAATTAAGCATACAAAACAAAAGTTAGACCATCACACTGCAAAAGGAAAAAAAATCCCTTGTGGTACCCACTTGCTCATAAAAGAATCCGATATCGTTGCTTATTTAATAATATATATGTTTTTCCAAAAAAAAAAGGGGAGGATATGAGTTTTATATTTATTAAATTATATAAATTTTGTGATTTGGTAGTATAATACTTTACTTCTAAAAAAATCCGACAAGCCCAACAAACCTTCTTATAACTTTGGGAAAGTGCTTCAATTATTTTGCACTAATATCTACCGAACTTTTGAGAATATAAAAAGGTGATAAAGACCTTCCGAGAAATCCATTGATTTTTGCTCATTCCAAAGTTTCAACTTTATCCTCATTAATTAAATTAAAATGCATTTCAGGTAATTAGTTAATGTGCAGGTTTGGAATGATATATTAAGGCTCTGTGTACCAAGTTCATTGGTGTTTTGCTAAAAACGAAATTCCAACCAATGGCGTCCAAGTACCTTGTCAAGAGGCAGTTGGAGGTTTCAATATCTTGAATTAAATTTTCTCACCAGACATATTGCAGTGTTCATACGCCGACGAAGCGTTTTCTTGGAGAAACGGAAGAGTTAACAGCGAGCGGAGGAGATTCTGCCATGTGTACAATCACTAAACACCACTAGTTGCGTTGAGAAATAGGTTAAATGAAGTCGGCATTAGCTTGCGGCTCTTCTGGAAAAAAATCGCCCCTTCCTTAAAATTTCTCAGAGCTGCCGTGCCCTGCGATACCCGTGAGGTAAGCTTCCAAAACTAGTCGCGATCTTTCCATCTATTTGCCTTTCTTAATATTATCTGTATCAATTCTATCGCTCAACTTCTTTTCTAGTTTTTTAAAGTATTATTTCAAGTGCGTTCTCTCTTTCTCTGTCCACGGAACAATTCTTTTCCAAAGAATTTCTTTTCATGTGCTTCCAACCTTGCGGATAGATTCTTGTGAAGATCCCTAAATTCTGTTTTGTCTTCTAGAAGATTATTAAGCAGGAATTTCTTATTAATGATCTCAAACTCGCTTCTTTATCCTGCTGTATGGCTTTTCCACCCTCAAAATGTGACTGCCGCTCAGAGGATCTCATGAATCTGGTGGCGGTGCATGATAATTTGGCTAAAAGTGTGCCAATTCCGCTTAAGAATTGTAAATTTCAGCTTGCAAACTAATGTTGCGCTTTTGGTTAATTCTTTTTTATATAAATATTTTTCATTGCATCTAGAATTGAGCTTATTAAGCCTCATCTTGCTTGATTTCTTTCTTTGGCACTGAAGAAACATCTAGCTCTGAAATTGTCGGTTCCTTGGAAATCCTAAATCATGCATTAAATTGTTTTGGAGGTTTTGTTGTTCAGTGAATTTGCGCCTGTTAAATGTAGAGTACTTTTAGCTTTAACGTCAGTAGTTTCAGGGTTTGATTTCATTTAGATGCAGATTCAGTGGACACGGTATGGCGAGATAGTGTGATACGTTCATTAAGAATTCCCTGACGGTGCTCTGTAGAGGTCTACATTGGCAAACTGCTTGCCAGCGTTCAGTATTTGTAATGTTTTGAAGGTCAGAGACGGCAGCTTGCCTTTTGGACTTCTTAGCCCCAAAAGGTTGCAAGCAGGCTTTGGTACAAGTTCTATGCTTTGAAGGAGGAAATCCACTGGAGTTCTCCACGTTCATGGAGTCATCCGTACCACCAGCTTCCTCACTTTCTCTTGACATCCCGGAAACAGAGAGTTCTTTGGAAAAAACTATGAGCTGGGATTCTGAACATGTTGATAACGCATTAGAGTCTCCAAGAAAGTCTGGAAAGCCTTTTGAGGAAAATGATGGTAAAAGTTCGAATAATCTGGCAGAACTCGGGGATGGCAATGGGAATACGCAACCTTATGCGGAATTCGACGAGGAAACAAATTTGAAGGCAGCAGCCGATTCGGAGATACCTGGTGAGGGCAACGGTTATGAAAGATCGGATGTTCCACAACTGCCCGAAGATTATGTGGACGAGACGAATAAGAATGAGGGAGACGAAAAGTTATTGCAGGCTGCAGATTATAATTGCACTTTAGAGGGAGTAGGAAAGGCATTTTCAGAAAATATTCCTTCAGAAGTTACAAATGAAGATTGTCGCGAGCAGGAAGATGACCTGCATCTATCTGAAAACTCTAAAGAGAAGGTACGTGTGGAAGAAGTCCAAACAGCAGATGATCCAGAAGGAGCGGAGTCGGTTAAAATGGGAATACCGATTCAAGATTCTGAGCATGAACCTTCAGTAGCCAAAACTGTACAACCTGATGAGGTTGCTGGTCAGAAATCAGTGGAAAATACGGTTTCAGGCAGTGAGAACGAAGATGAGCAAGATATTGCAAAAACTTGGCTTGAAACTAAAAGCTTGTCCATCGATACAAAAAGTGATAATTATGAGTTTGAATCCATTGAAGGTGGTGCAAAACTGATAAATATGACTTCTGCAATAAGTATGGAATCTTCTCCTGAGCCTGAATCGAAAACTTCACTTTTTCATTTTGGTCCAGGACAGGCTGCAGTTGATGTAAAACAAAATCAGGAAAGTTGCCACGATTTTGTTCTTGAACCTGTTAGCAGGCCGGAATCGGACAGTTCTGAACCTGCTAGCACGCCCAAACCAGGCAATTTGTTGGCCCTAAGAAACAACGAAGATCTTGATCCAGGTAGTTTTCTTGAACCTTCTAGCGTGCCCGAATCAGATAGTTTGTTGGTCCTCAGGAACAACGAAGATCTTAATCCAGATTCCACTGAGCATGCATTTCTCATTGTCCCCGAATGTGATTGGTCGTCCATATTTAGAAATGGAAAAGATGTCATGCTAGAGTCCGCAGAAGATGCCAAGTTTATATATTCAAATACTGATGAAAGTTTTAATCAACATTTTACTTGCACTATAGCAAATAGTTTGGATGAACTTCGCGGGGAACCATTTCATGCAGGAGAAGCTGGGGCTACTGGAGCTGATAAGGAAAATATCCCGCAGTCTGATGTTATGGACACTGAAGCTGTCGGTGAGAAGAACTCGGAGCCTGAAGATGAAGGCCAGGATGTGTGTTTAGCAAAAAAGCAGGGTAAAGAACCACAGGAAATTGCAAAAACTGATTATGGACTGACAGAAGGGAAGGAATACTTTATCTTTTCTGCTGAGAAATCGCCTAAAATGGGCTTCGAAGTTGATGTTACTGACACACAGGGAAGACAGGATGACCCAAACAAAATTAGTGATACTACAAAATATGGAGAAGATTCATCACATGTAGTTGAATCCGGAGCTAAGAATGATGGAGAAGACGCTAAGATTATGGAAACCGAGCATGTAAATGAGGTTGCAGGGGATAAAACTTGTACTGAAAATAGGATTTTAGTGGAGAAAGAAGGATCCGTGCTAGCTGAATCAGGTAATTCAGATCAACAGAGTGAAAGTGAGGTTCAGATACAGGCGAAAGAAAACATGGCAAAAGTAACTCAAGGAAGTAGAGATAAGAATGGCGAGGTTTGTATTCTTAGTTTTTTGTAAACTCTTCTCTAGAAAGTTAGGACTCCATGAATTACAGGCATAAACAAATGGATAGAGATTTGCATATAACAAGACCCCACTCTGTCTTTATGTTGCAGGATTATGAAAACAGCAGAGGCACGTTTCTGCAACGAATTTGGGGCTGTTGTGGTGTTTTGGATTGGATGCGAAGTTCGCGAGACTAGTTATAACTTCGATTTTCCAGATCTCCCCTCTTCTCTGGTATGTATCGAAATAATTGTTTACTGTAAGTGCCGTAGAGCTTTGTCAATGATAACATTCTGATGTGTTATTAAAGTGTTAGGAACAGTAGTATTCAAGGGCGAGCTTGACTTTAAAGAAACGGTTTGGTATTTGAGACTCGCTTCATGGTCAGAGATTTTCTTTTCGCAAATGTGCCAGCATTCCGCTTCACTTTATGAGAAGATTTGCTTCTGCTAGGTATAAAGAAACTCTGAAATAGTTATCGGAATATCCTGATACAGTGCTCATTTGTATGGAAAGCTGGAGCAGTTTTCTGGGAAAGATTTTCATCATTCTGGTCCTATGCCTTTAACCCGTTAGATAAGATAGCAGATTGGTCGGTTATTGCAGTTTTGTAATAAATCTTAATGTATGGGAAGAGAACCTTACACAGATCCATACCATGCATTTTGTAATATGGCATTTATTACATGCTTTGTTCTTGAGTGTATGGTCTAGTTATTATATTAATTGACTGGATTGTGTTTATTCATTTAGTTAGCTAGTGTTTAATGTTGCAGGTTAATTCTAGAGACAATACATCAAGCAACCTGGATCGTCTTACAGAATAGGTATATGGATGTGTTAATGGAGGTTCATTTACAGAATAGGTATATGGATGTGTTAATGGAGGTTCATTTTCTCAACGGTTTTCCTTTTGTAGCAATCAATACAAAATTGTCATTGATGATTTAGACTGAAATTATGATATAATTATAAATTAAATGTCAATGATGATTTAGCCTGAAATTATGATATAATTATAAATTAAATGGAGCCCATTTTAAATTTGTAAAGAGTATGGTCAAGAGACAGGCATGTCAAGAGACAGTTAAGGGCCCGGCACGTTCTGTACGACGTTTACCTTTCCCTTAACTTCAGGGCCCAATACATGTGCCTTTCTGTACCTCGAAATTTGGGCCACCTTTCTGGTCCCATGAGAACCCATGTTCGTCCTCCTGACCTTGCGGGAGAGACATTTTTCAACATATATTAATTAATAATAGCGTAGTTTAAAAAGTGTGTTAATTTTATTTTTTTATTAAATTGTTAAATTCATAAGTTTAAATTCTTTTCTTTGAGTTATTTAAATGCTTTATGCATTTTTCATTTCGAGATATAATTTAAATTATGAAAACTTGTAATTTCATTAAAAATTATTCATCATATTTTATTTTTAAGTATATTAAATACTATTTTTTGAGATTTAACTATTTAAAAATAAGTTTATTTTATTTATAATATTTTTTATGAGAGTAAAAATATAAACTTTAAGTTAAACTTTTAATTTTATCATTATTTTTATTAAAATTAAAAATAATTATCACATATGTGTCAATTATAATGACTTTTATTATAAAAATTCCAGTGATGAATTGGCTGCCCATTTCTGACATCTAGAGCATTGGGATGGTTATACTTCACACATGGATGAGATTGGAATGAAGAGTTGATAGATTATTAGTAGAAGAAAAACTTTTGAAGATGTGTTTATGATTTAGAGTGTATATATTGATTATAATCCAGTGATTTTTAAGTGATTTATAATTTTTAAGTATTTTTATAGAGATCAAATTTTTTAAAAT